>CANYCX012589109.1:0-29197 GCA_948193385.1 Breynia disticha f. nivosa | reverse complement strand
AACAGTAGTTGATTGAGCATGATAGGAAAATTAAAAATATAATCTTAATTGACTTATTTGTTTAAATAAATTTATGTGTATCAATTTTTGTTTTACATTAAATGATTTAGAATTGAGCAAGGTTGATAGATTTTTCTAGTTGGGTGGCATAACAGACTCAGGTTTCATGAAAATTTTTCGCTTTATTTACCTTTAATTTTTAAACTTTTTGCTTTATTTTCCTTTAATTTTTAAACTTCCTCCATTTTTCCAGGGAACTACTCCTCTATTCGATGTGTATTCGACGAATATGAGCATGCGCTTTACTTTTGGAATTAGAGTGTTTTTGCGAATGGCCGGAATTAAGTGCCTAATGCAAACATTTGATTTCGCGTTTCCACTAGGAAAAGCTCCTAGAGAAAAAAGTACCCGGAAAATTTAAAAAAAAATAAAATAATAATAAATATTAAAAAAAATTATAATAATAAAATAAAATAAAATAAATAAAATAAAATAAAATAAAAATTAAAAGGAGGAAAAGAAAAAGAAGATTTGAGAAAGGAAATAAAAAGATAAGTTTAGTAAATTAGGGTAATTAAAGAGATTTACTTGTTTGTTATTTTTGAGTCTATAAATGCCGCTAGAGTAATCTTATATATCTACTCTTCTCTACATTTGCATGTAATTCATAATTGGTATTTAGATTATTTATTTTTGCAAATTGGTTATTTTTGATTACTTTATAGTTTGATTTGATTGTAATAGATACTACTGTTATTTATTGGTTGATAGTTCGATCTTTATCTTGCTTTCCTCAGGACGAGAAAAGATTCAAGTGTGGGGGAGTTTAATGCGCGCGTAATATGAGCATAATTCTCATATTTTATTTACGTATTACGAGCGCATATATTTGAAATTTTCCTCAAAAATCACATTTTAAACTCTTTTCATTTGAAAAATCATTTGAAATTAAAAATGTGATTACGAGCAGAATAAGTATTTTTATTGATTATCAATCATTTTTATTTAATTCAAAATTTTTATGCGATAATCAATATTGTTTAGGATTATGTACAGATTTGTATACATGATCAAAGGAGAAATTGAGTCGAAATTGAAAGAACATGAGCTTAAGGCCCAAGCACGATTTCCTGTTGGATAGAAGGATGGATCACACGAGCCCAAAATAATATTCCAATCTGTTTAAAGTTGAAATTGACCTCATGCTAATTTGGAACTTGAGGTCGTGCCCAGACACGACCTCAAGTTTGGACAAAAAGCACATGCCGTGCTTGGGCACGACCTCGTGGTGACAAGAAATGGTGGCAGTCGAAAGCAGATTCCTTCTGTTTTTCCTTTACACCTCGTGCATATTCCTTTTGTTCCCTGACATTTCCTATAAATAGAGCACCATTGGGAGTTGTTCTTTTGTTCAAAGTTTTAGTTTAGAAAGCAGACTTGTATTCTCTGTAGTTAGTAGAACTTCTTTTCATTTATCTCATATTTCCTTGTCTTTCTATTTAACTATCGTCTACATTTTCAGAATTTGTTATTTTGATTTACGAAGTTTCAGATTGTCTCTACTAGGGGAGCTGAGAAGTGGGAGAGCCATGAAGAAATTAGTGTAGATTAGTGTAGTTTTTAGTGAAGAGTGTTGCAGTCGGAGAATTTTGGCATAAATCTTGTTCCAAGTTCTTCATGTCATTTCAAGTTATTTTGTTATTGGAACTCAACAGTTGGTGTTTAAATTGTTCAATTTCTAATTTATATTATTGTCATTTTAAATTCTGCAATTTAATTTTACGCACTATTTATTTTCTGCAATTTAATTTTACGCACTATTTATTTTCTGCAATTTAATTTTATGCACTATTTATTTTTTGCAATTTAATTTTATGCACTATTTATTTTTCTGCAATTTACTTTTATGTACTATTTTAATTCCTGCAATTTTAATTACGCGCTATTTTAATTTCTGTAATTTATTTTACATACTCATTTAATTTTTTGCAATTTATTTTTATGCTTAATTTACTTTTCTGCAATTTACTTTTATGCATTAATTTAATTTCTGCAATTTTAATTACACACTCAATTTATTTTCCTGCTGTCATATTTATTATTCTGAAATTTATTTACATGTTTTAATTTATTTTTATGCACTTTAAAATTCAATGTCTTTTAAATTTAATTATTTCCATAAAAAACAATTTCAAAATTCAACTGATTGAACATTCTAAAAAATAAAAACGACACGCATGATTATTTCCCTTGGGTTCGATAAACTAGGTTGTAATTTATTTCCCTTATTACTTGACAGCGTACACTTGCGTTTATAAGACGTCATTCACAATCAGGACGCATCAGGTGATAGTTGACAGACTGACGAAATCGGCTCATTTCGTAGCTATCCGACAAGATGATACGTTGGATAAGTTAGCTGGTTTTTATGTTGCTAAGATTGTCAGATTACATGATGTTCCGACTTTGATTGTGTCTGATTGTGATCCTAGATTTACATCGCAATTCTGGCAGAGTCTCCAGGATGCGATGGGTACGAGATTGAGGTTTACTACAACATTTCATCCGCAGAATAACGGCCAGTCTGAGAGGACAATTCAAACAGTTGATGAGATGATGCGAGCTTGTGTTTTGGAGTTTGGAGGTAATTGGGATGATCATTTACCTTTGATTGAGTTTGCATACAATAATAGCTATCATTCTAGTATCGGGATGACACCTTATGAGGCTTTATACAGGAGACAGTGTGGGAGTCCAGCAAACTGGGATGTTGAGGGTTTGCATCAGATAGAGGGACCAGAGTTGGTTCAGTAAACTCTTGAGAAAGTGAATGTTGTATGAAGATTTATGCAAGTGGCTCAGGATCATTGGAAGAGTTATTACGACTGGCATCATCGGGAGATAGATTATGTGTTGGAGATAGAGTGTTTTTACCAGTTTTTCCCTGGAGAGGTGTTATTAGATTTGGACGACGAGGGAAGTTGAGTCTTGGGTATATCAGACCGTGTGAGATTAGTGAGTGAGTGGGACCACTAGCATACACATTGAGGTTACCAGATGAGTTGTCCCGATTACATGATATTTTTCATGTTCCTATGTTGAGACAGTACCGATCTGATCCTAGTCATGTGTTAAGAGCTCCAGAGTTAGAGATATCAGAGGAATTATCTTACGAGGATGAGCCTGTAAAGATTCTGGACAGACAGTTGAGATAGTTACAGAATTGAGAGATCCTTATGGTACTGGTGAAATGGAGTTTCCATTCGCCAAAGGAAGCTACCTGGGAGGTTGAGTCTGATATGAGATGGAAGTATCCGCATATGTTTTCAAACGTATAGTCAGAGCCTTGAGGTATGTTCCGATCTAAGTCTCTGATGTTTAACTGCTATTGCTTGTATGTTGTTATGGTTTGGCTACTGTTGTTGTTGTGCAAATGTGAATTCTAAGTGTGGTATATTAGAAAGGTAAGAATACCATACCAAGGCTATTAGAAATTGATTGTGATTTGATTCGAATTAAATTTCGGGGACAAATTTTCCTAAGTAGGGGAGAGTTGTAATGCCCTAAAATTTATTAGAATTCATCTATATAGGAAATAGATTAAAACAGAATTAAATCGGACCTAATGCTCATATCTATTGAACAGCACGCCATCGTGTTCATACCTAGGAAATAGAATAACCTCGTGTTGACAGCATGTACAAGTTTTTGGAAATTGATTTAACACGACATCATGCACGAAAAAAAACTCGCGTTGAAAAGTACAGCACGACTTGGAGCACGACATGTGACATAGGTCGTGTCGATTGGGTATATTTGAATAGGATGACTAACTCAACTATTCCATTTGAATTTTTAGAGCAAGGCACGAGTGAAAGCAGGAGAAAACCCTAGAATCATTCAGAGGGTATATTCAAAGAAGGAGGAACCATTTCTTATAACTTTGGAAGAAAAATTCACCAAAGTAAGATGGCTCTTCTTAATTTACTGTGTATTGAGCTTAGTGAGCTTATTGAGAAGTTTTGACAAGGATGAAACAGAACTGAGTAGCTATAAATTGAAGCTGGATAGTTGAGTTAAAGTTAAGTAAATACTTGAGAATGAATCATGACATTCCAAATCATGATTGGTGTGAAATTTTGATAGTAGATGTATTGTAAGGTTTCTGAGAATGAGGGAATTAAGTTAAAGGGTTGTGGTTAATGTTTCTAAGTGTGAAACAAGTTAAGATTAAGTAATTACAACCTTTAAATGTTTAATTTTGTATAGGAGTAACTATATGAGCTTTGGTCAAAGTTGAGCCCAGAGCCGACTTTGCACGCACTTCGAGGTAAGTGTTCTTACTATGATTAATTCATACTTGTTTAGGGTGGAAATGAATTGAAATGATAGCAAATATATGTTCTAAATGGCTTTGTTACTATTTATGCTAAGTGAACTAAGTATAATGATCTTGTGATCATAATTGATTGCTATATGATTGTTAATTATACCTTTATGGTTATGATCTATGTGCTTTGTGGATTTATGCCTTGAATTGTTCATTATGCTATGTGTTTTTGAACTATATCCTTTTCGAAAGCATGAAAGAAATGAGCTATGTGCATATATGATTCTATGTGGTTTCTATTTTATTATTAAATGGTGAAATGCCATGTACTTCTATGTGGAAAATACTATGTACTATAGATATGATCATGTTTATGAATGTCTCATATACATTTACGTGTTGCATAACATCTATGTGACATGAGCTATGTGCAATCTGGACGTGTTGTGTGTTGTCCTTACGAGATATGTGCTCACTTTTTATCAGCTGTGTGCCATCCTCTACTTTGTGCTATAGAGGAAAAGAAGAAAACCTGGGTCGTGATCTGTGTGAAAATGCATTTACATTGCATCCCATTCCATCTTGCATTCATCTCATATTTGATGATATGGAATGAGATAATGATTGAGGATGTTGTGTGCTACTATATGATACTATTTCTGTGTGAATAATACTGTGTGTATTAGATTTGGCATGTTATGTACAATTTGCTATGTGCTACCTATATGCTATGTGTTATACTTTGGTATGTAAAGGATGATGTGCTATGTGCGAGTGGTTTAATGGTGTTATTACTGGAGTATATCATTAGTTTTTAGGAACTAATTCATGTAAAATACAATAGGAAGGTTGTAAACTATTTTTATATGCATTAATCAAAAGACAGTATGAGATCTTGTCTTATAGGAGTTATCCTAAGTAGTAAAAACTTTTCATCCATAGAGAGAGAGAGATAGAGAGATCATTAATAGTGTCCTTTACATTAATAGGATCTACGATAAAGGCTATACCATGTACTTAAAATGGATGTTACTCATGCACTTAAAAAGATTGAAGAATTTGTTCATAGTGTTTTACAAGTGAAAATAAGAGTCATTCGCACAGGGAAATGGATACTTCTTATCCATTTGAGAACTAATATTAATCACACAAGGAGAAATACATTGAAATTGTTAAGAATAAGTCTAAATAATAGTGTAAGGTCAAATTTGTTAGAACAATAGTGGTGAACATTAAATCTTCTCTATATTTTGATAATGATGGAAAACAATTAACTTGATAAATATTAGTTTTAAGACTCGATATAATTCATGTGTTAAGTTGTTTTGAAACCAAATCAAGATGCTGCTAACAAACTGAGATTGGACTCAAATGACTCAAGTAAAGGAATGTGTAGTCGACCAAATGAGTAATGAATCTAAAAAATACTTTATAACCTTAACTACTCAACTAATATGGATATTAGTCAACCAAAGCTAATTTAGGGTAAGTTAGTCAACCATTTGATTATTTTTTATCACTAATACATGTTCTGCAGGTCAAGAATCAAGTGTAATTACTAGTTCTAAAGAGATGACAAGTTACTCAACTAAAATGAATTTTTAATTGACCAAATTTGAGCCTAGATGAAGAAATCATCATAAAGCTATACTAGACCTATGAAAAATAAAATTCAAATGTTTGAATTTGAAGGCAAGAATCTTAGCCGACCGATACATTCTTTCTATCTAAATCCTTGTGCATAAGGATAGATAAAATGATCCAAGATGTTAGTACTATTTAATTATTAGTGTGAGGCACCAAATAGTGAAAAATGTGAACAAAGGATAACATCTAAACATCCCTAGCTGATCATGAACAATGATAATCACAATAAACTAAAACTAGTATTTTGACGTGTGAGATGATTGTGTTTCACCAATCACAGATCATAGATAATATAGATACATTATAGAGAACATGTATTGGATTGATTCGCTTAAATGAAAATGTTGCATGGCTAACATAAGTTATGAACATTTTCATAAGAGTTGATTATATTGGAATCCTAAAGCGGAAAGTCGTTATGAGTCTTGGGTGGATTCTAATATGCGTTGAAATATTCCTAATATGACCTATAAATAGATTGCAAATATGGATATGACTGGGTATACTACAATCATGCTCAAGTGACCATAAATAAGTGAAGGGATTGCCACTCTCAAAAGAGAGATGATATCATTGGCCACTTGATATGTGAACTTGTAGTGTTTGGCAAAACCCCAATTTATTGATACTCTAAGTCTATAATCTATTTATGGTTGTATCATAAATTAGATCTAGAAAGTGATTGTTTAAAATAAGGATGACTTAAGACATGCCTTATACCGTCATGATATCAAAATGCAAAGGATCATATAAGTATGTTAGACAAAAACTTAACTAGTGTTGAATTCCATTAAGCCATTATTAAGCTTATAGAAGGTTAATAATGGTCATTAGAATTTTATAAATTAAATTCAAGGACAAATGGGCCTACAAGATCTTATGCTTTGAGTTTTTAGGCGTAGGGAATAAACTATAATTTTCTTATAAAAGATTTTGAGGTAAAAATGGTACTAAGTGGTAAAAGACAATGTCATAATTGTAATGGGCCTAATTTCATAGCTATAGCCTATGTAGATTTTTCTTAAAGTTAAAAATAGAAAATACATGGACTCATGTTGGAGGTAATGGTGGATTTTGGCGAGTAGCTGTAAAATAGGTTGTTGGGCCAAAAATCCAAGACTAGTGACCCAAACCCATATAATAAATTGTAGGCCATGTCATTATAAGTCTATTGTGCTAGACCTCATGGTCATAGCCTTAGTAGATTTTTTACAAAGTTAAAAATACAAAAAAAAATACATATATGATGATGGGTTGCTAGCCAATTTTGGGCTCATTGTCTAACCTTAATGGTCCAAATGTGTGATCGAAAAACAAATCCTAACAATGTCATCTTATGGTTTTTATAAGTGGCTTGAGTTTGAGTTTTCTAGTCCTGTCTAACTAGGTTGTTAGAGTAAGCCTTAACCCTAAGCATTGTCTAATGACCATATATAGAGTTAAGAAATTTCATTCTATCTTTCTTTTATTTCTATGCATAAAGAAAGAATAGAATTCCATAATTTAGTATCTCGATACATAAGTTGGCATATGTGATGGATATGCCTATAAGACATTAAAGCGAGAGATTTCATTCTAAATATCCTTAGTATGTCACTACTATGAGAATAGTATGTGAATTAAAGCTAGCATGCTCTTTCTGACTTAGTGGGTTTGGTCCTATGGAACATAAGGACATGGGATGTCAATAAAAAATCATGGGTACATGTCGAGAACATGGTACTTAGATTGGATCTGCTAATGAGAACACTACATGGTTCGAGTTCATAAGTAGTTCTCTTGTGCAAGTCTTACATCGAAGTTCTTAGACTAGAAATTTCTATGAAACTCTAGATGAAATCTTGTATATATATTTTTACATACACCTAATGTGCCCGTAAAATAGTGACAAGTATGGGTATGATTAGGTATGCATTGGTTCATGTTAGAGAGCATGAGAGAAGCGAAGGAATTATTGCTCTTAAAGAGAGAAAAAATGTCACTAGCCACTTGATTAGTGAAATGAAAAGAGTGTGGTCACACCTAGATGAAATCATGAGTTTTTTAATTTATCTGAAAGAGTTCAGTGTCACTGGAATATTAAGAAAAGGAATTAAATGAATAAGGATGACTATTCCATTCGTTATGTAATTCCAGCATTTAGGTAAAGGAACTATGTAAGATTGTACTAGGTCAAACGGATGTCACAACATCTTCATTTAATTTGGGATGTCATAGAATTTTGCTAGAGTTTTTATTAACTTTAGGAATTAATTATTCCTAATGCCAACATTAAATGGACCTCTAAGATCGCACACGAAGACTAGGTCTAAAAAGTGTAAAATTGGTATTTCATTTCGAACGGATATTTGTGTCATTTTAAGGACAAATATATGAGGCTTTAAAATTTGTAAATTGGACATAATGTAGGGTTAATGATGGTATGGAATATGTTCATCTAATGATTACTAATTATGTACTAATTAGGAAACTAATCATGTGGATGGAAGAGTTCTAGTTGAAATAAGATTAGGACATCTTTTGTGACACCAAAATCCGTAAGACTCATTTTTCAATAAACCTTGAAAATTCGTACTATATTTTTTTTCTTTTTAACACATAAGTATAGGAGAGAGAAAATGGAAACATAGTTTTACAAAACATAAAATACAGACCAGACTGGATCATCACAAATATATTTTAAAACGCGGAAGAAAGTGAAAATGTTTTACATGCCATGTTTGAAATCCTCACAAAAGTCATAGTTGTATAGGCATATAAACAACATAACTAAACACCCTAGTGGCTCAACCTTTCCAAAAGTATCGCACCGCTTGCCCTGCCAAAAAATTGTCCCATCCCTGATACTTGTCACTCTGCACACATATACAGAGCAAAATAAGGGTGAGTATATAGAAATACTCAGTAAGTGAACCTTATAGTTATTATGCTGAATGCGCAGGGCAATCTTCAGCCGTCGCAGCCTAACCTCCACACAAAAATATAATTCATTAAGTCAATTAATCGATAAACAAACCATGCAAGGTCAAACAATTCATAACCATAACATTTCAGTATTTAGCATAGGGGGAACTTCGGCCCATACGACCTAACCTCCCTCATGGCTAGTTAATGTCATGTCACATACAAGCTTTTGTGTGTTTTATGTGTTAAGGAAACCTTCTGAATCATTAGGATAATTTGGATATGCATTAATATGTTATTCAGTCCAAAATCAAGTTTTCTGTACAAAATAACGTAGGTTTATACAGCCACTAACGTATGTTATTCTTCAGAACCTTCCCAGAAGTTCCAGCAATGAATAACATAGGTTATACATTTGGTAACGTACGTTACCATATCTTAACGTACGTTAATATGAACATTAACGTACGTTAAGTCCACTAAGAACCACTCTGTCCATTCATTTAATTCTCTGTGAGACTTAACTATTTCATGCAACCTCAAGGCTTCTCAAACCAATCTTTTAAGACTCTTAATCACTCACTTTACACATATTAAATCCACCCACAACATTCTTAATTAATCAACCTAACGCACAACACAACAAACACGTATTCAATAAACAATCATGCCATTTCCAATTTACCCTTAAATCCAATTCCACCTTCAATCACAATAATGCATATCACTTTCTTTTAAAACATAAGCCTCACATTGCCATCAAGCCAAACAAATCAACATCAAATATAACAACGTATACAATTGCACATAAAACATGTAACACAATCTCATTCATCAAGCTCATTTAAGATCACATATCATTCAATCACGAGTCATCGGGTCACGATTCGCAATAATGCATAACCATACAAAATTTAACACAATCCACATAACTAAATCAATGCACAGTGCTCGATCACAAGTCAATTTCATATCATAGCCATCACACATTCATATTCAGGCAATCAACATGTATGCATAATGAATGCAAGTGCAATGTTAATGCATTGTCCACACATATGTACCTCGGAGTCTGAAATATTGGGTCTAGCCCGGCATGAAATCATTGGGACTGACCCGACATCGTGCTCTCACTTGGCATCAAATCACAATTGGGCTAATCTCCCATTTTCTCAAAATTGGGCTAATCCCCCATTTTATCACAATTCATCGGGCCTTCCCCGGCATCGAGCTCTCGCTCGGCATAAACATAACACCAAGAGTCAAGCTCTTGTGTTCTCAAACATATGGGCTAATCCCCCATTTCATCACATGTGAGCCATAAGCTCCTGTATCTCAATGCATGAACATACATGTGCTCATGCCAACACAATAGTATGTATGAATGAAACTCCATGCATTTCATCTCAAATTTTCTCATAACACATGCACATGAATGTTCCACAACAATATTTCATTTCACAACATAAGCCAACGCTCATAGTAGCCAAACTTGTCGCATAAATCAAACATATTCACAACAGCCAACTCATGGCATAACCATCAAACACATATGTAACTCAAAGAGAGTTCATCATATAATCAATAAAGAACATTCATATCGTGCATATGACAATGTAAACATGATTCATCGTAACACATTTCCATATACTTTTATTCTTATGATACATAGGAAAAGCACACATTAGTAAGCATCCCCACATACACCTAATCATCATTCTATCTTTTCAAAACTTTTATTCTTTTCTCTAAATCATTTTCCACATAAATCACATACATAAATCATACAAGACTATATGTTCATATCCATACCATTTATAACGGACCACTTATATAACCCTTAACATTATCGCATACAATTCTTTAAGAATTTAAATCGATAGACCAACCCGTATCAATTAACCCCCCTTAACTCTCCAATTTAAACAAACAGAATAGGGGAACGACCAAGGGGAATGGCCAGATTGGTCGTTCACCTAGCCGTTCACACTCCTTATCCACATATATAAAGGAAAAGGCCATGCGAAACGGCGAACCTGGCCGTTCACACCTACAGGGCTGCTAAAATAACATTTCAACACTTTAACACAAAAAAACAATTCAAACACCCATTTAGGCCATCCTTTTTCGAAACCACACACATATTATTTCATTATAAACAAGCCAATTTCCATTTATGTCCATTTATACACAAATCCCAACCAATAATTCCAAACATCTCACAAACCATCTGCAATATTAATAACCCTCAATACAAGCATCCCATAATTTAGTTTGTGACCTTAACCAAACATCATTCTCATTTAAGCATGCCACATGCATTTCTCATCTTTTTAAACACCATTTGCATTCATTCACTTCAATAATAAGTATTTCAAACATAAGCGAACATTAGCATCTACATGCTCAAATCGTTAAAACAACATCTTTCATCATTTCAATTCCATACACTTAACCAACATTTTGATCAAGCATTCTTAACAAACAACCCTCCATACCTACCATCATCAAACTAGTCAACATACATTTTATATCAAACCACTATCCTCAACCTCCACATCACATTTAACCAACCTTCATACTGTCATAATTGCGATTCCATGTCTAAAAAACCAAACAAAGCACATAAATCATGTTAACAACCCTTTAGCAAGTGTCAAGAACACTTACCTCTAGACTCATGCACAATTTCGTCGCCTGACCTCCGATTTGGGTTCTGAAAACCGATACCTACATACAAACAAATCACATTTCCTATCATTTAGCATACAATGTACTAAAATTTAACATTTCCTAATGTTCTTCCCCAGAAATCCCAATTTTCCCACTAACCCTAATTCCTCAAATCCTACCAAAACTTACGTTTTTATGTTAATGGTTTGTGGAATCATAGTCCACAACGAAAACCCCACAAAATGCACATCATTTTCCTTCACATTTCAGCTTAAAACAAGAATTTACCTTTCTTCCTCTTAACTTCCCAACCCTAAATTGAAGAGGAATTGGATTCTCTGTTAATCCATCGTAATCTAGTGTTTATTGGTAGGTTTGATGATTGGAAAACCTTAGGATTTTGGTTTGAGGGTTTTGGGAAGGTTTGGTAAAGTCTAAGCTCGACACACATATGTTTCTCTCTCTTTTAAACTGAACACGCGTATTTTAATCCAAGTCTGACGCCAAGAACGGCCATAGGAACGGCCATGTGGCCGTTCATAGCCACTGGAACTGTCAAACTCCCACCATTTTTGCACGATTCAAGTTATATTTGCCAGTCGACTTTTGGGAACATTTTTAGGGCGTTATAGCTCTCCCTCTTAAGAATTTTCGTCGTTAAAATTTAAAGCAATTTAGATTTCAATCACTTAACTTACTTCACACCTTTTAACCTAAAGCTCTTAAAAACTACAACGATCGAACATATCAACAAGCAAGAACATATTACTATGTCCCTAATTGGTTCCATATAAGATAATAGCCAAGGATTCAATCTGATCCCCTAAACTTGCTTGCCTCAAAGAATACCACAATTCACTCTATCACGTTTACTCTTCGTATTCGTTATCCAGTTGAACATTTCATCGTACACATATGTTGATTAAGGACATCATTCCATCCAAGTATTCGCTCCCATTTTCGTACTCACCTTTATCCGTAAGGTTTCAACGCCACACCTTACGCTCATATCGGTAACAGAGGCAAGCCTTCTCTTCATTCATACTTCAACTTATGAATACTCCACTTGTAAATTCCCGCGTAGGGCATTTCTACGCCTATAATTTTTTTTTCAACATTTTAAGATCATCCATTTCTAGGCAATATGTCGTCAACACACCACGCCTTCATCATCAATTCTAACCACTCGAGTTCCATTTTAAGCTTCACTTAACCATATGATCAACTTCACATAATTCTCACATTACATATTAAACTCCACATACTCTTATCTTAATATCGCAAACACCCAATCATGACCCATTGTGTCATGTTAAACTCATAAAACTGATATCCATATGTCATCATTACAAACTAATCTATTTCTTTTGCTCTAAATTCTCTCATCTCACTCTCACAATATATATATCTATGCTCGCAATCAATCATTTATCGGGTAATGTTAGCCCAAGGTAGGTAAACAAGAACATAATTTGCGATCGCAGAAAGAAGAAATGCACAATGCAGAACTTTTTTGAGAAATGCAAGTAATGCCCTACTCTTGGTCAAGAAAAATATGTAGGAAGTCAAAGAATGCACTTCCTAATACAAGGTACAAACTCGGCACTACCTTCAAGAGAAAGGACGAGAGATAGCAACCTTAAAATCACTCTCTGTAATCAAATCCTCAAACATACTTTACCAGTCTCCCAATATCATTTATAAATGATTACTTATAATAATTTTATTTCTGGTATTTTTCTCTCACATATTCATCATCGATTTCCCATAAGGAAGTTATTTCGTTACCTAAACTCTCGATTTACACATTATTTCTTGCTCACTGTACTTAACCAGTCCTTTAGAACCGTCAAGTTAACCCAATTAGGTTTTTATGCGGAACTTAATCCACACTCACTCTAAATCACATCCCCAATTCCTGGGAAAACAGTCATACTCTTGCTAGTTACTTAGGTTTCTCTCAAGTTTCCCACTCTTATTTAGGCAATTTTATTGCCGTACACAATTTCATTCGTACTTGGTTTAGTCACATGATGATTATAAGATAGTTGTTTTCCATTTTTTTCAAGCTTTCGTTAACTCACACACATTTATTAGGTTTCCTCACTTGGTCATGAATCATAACATACATCATCCAGCACACCATATATCATCATAACATAAATGAGTGTAGAAATCTTACCAGAACGGCCATCAAAATTGGTCGCAGCCTCATTCTGTATCATAGCATCCACTACTGTCTGGGGCGAAGCTGCTGCCTTAGGAGCTCCCCCATCTCTGGCAATAGCGCTCATCCGCTCATCTGTCCTTTTCGCATAACAATGTCGGGCAACGTGGCCTGGCTTGTTACAATAATAACATACCGGGCGAGTATCCCCACCTGAATGCGTACCTACGCTCTACTGCCTAACAGTGAAATACCCAATAGCTTGTTTCCCTTTGCCTCGAGAATCATCCCCACATGTCTATTGCTTCTGGGATACACTCATGAGGGTTTAGAGTCACTCTTCTTGCTTCCTCTGTTTAATCTAAATCTCTCTGATCTCTTTTTTCCTTCCTTCACGTCGGCCCTGCTCGGCCGCGAACTCTTCTGCCCTAACAGCGATCTCCAACAAAATCTGATATGTAGGCGGTTTTGCTGCTATCCGGGTGCGAATGTCAAATCGCAACCCCTGCTCAAAACGGTCTCTCTTCTGTTCATCAGTAGCCACCTCCTCTGGTGCGTATCGAGAAAGCCTCATAAATTGTGCCTCATACTCCATAACCGTCATTTCTCTTTGTTTAAGTTCCATGAACTCAATCTTATTCCGGTCCCAATACAAGGGAGGGGTATACTTATTACCAAACTCCCTTCTGAAATCATCCCAAGTAAAGGTAGGTGGGTCGTTCTGACTTTCGAGAACTGTTTTCCACCAATTCCATGCATCCCTATCCAAAAGTGAGGTGGTGTACCTTAGCTTTTTCTCTGGAGTGCACCGCATACGGTTAAGAACCCATTCAGTGTGTCTAAGCCAATCTTCTGCCTCTGTGGGATCTGTGATACCCTTAAAAGACTTTGCGACTTGCTTGTGCACCTCTCTAAAATTTCTGTTATCACTGACGCCCCCTTTTTCACTCATCATTCCATGCATCATTTCGTAGAAATGTGCATACGTTGGATCAAAAGGTAAATTAGCAGGGTATGCTTGCTGCTCATTATGCTCTAGGGCAGATCCCTGCCCTTACACAGACTCACGAGACACGGTGGCATCGTGCGATACAGGGTTGACTGGCTCCATCCTATAGAAATAACCATTTCCAAAACTTAGTTTCACACACATAATGATGCAATAAAAAAATTTTTCCGGCACAGTCTGCAAGGAATCTAATCCCTGCTCTGATACCACTAAATGTGACGCCAAAATCCGTAAGACTCATTTTTCAATAAACCTTGAAAATTCGCACTATATTTTATTTTTCTTTTTAACACATAAGTATAAGAGAGAGAAAATGGAAAAATAGTTTTACAAAACATAAAATACAGACCAGAGTGGATCATCACAAATATATTTTAAAGCACGGAAGCAAGGGAAAACGTTTTGCATGCCATGTTTGAAATCCTCTCAAATTTCATAGTTGTACAGGCATATAAAAAACATAACTAAAAACCCTAGGTGCTCAACCTTTCCAAAAGTATCGCACCGCTGGCCCTGTCGAAAAATTGTCCCATCCCTGATACTTGTCACTCTACACACATATACACAGCAAAACAAGGGTGAGTATATAGAAATACTCAGTAAGTGAACCCTATAGTTGTTATGCTGAATGCACAGGAAAACCTTATGCCTTCGCAGCCTAACCTCCACACAAAAATATAATTCATTAAGTCTATTAATCGATAAACAAACCAGGCAAGGTCAAAAATTTCATAACCATAACTTTTCAGCATTTAGCACATGGGGAACTTCGGCCCATGCGACCTAACCTCCCTCATGGCTTCTTAGTGTCATGTCACATACAAGCTTTGTGTGTTTTATGTGTTAAGGAAACCTTATAAATCATTAGGATACTTTGGATATGCATTAGTATGTTATTCAGGCCGAAAAAAAGTTTTCTAGACAAAATAACGTAGGTTTATACAGCCACTAACGTACATTATTCTTTAGAACCTTCCCAGAAGTTCCAGCAATGAATAATGTAGGTTATACATTTGGTAACATACGCTACAATATCTTAACATATGTTAATATGCACATTAGCGTACGTTAAGTCCACTCAGAACCACACTGTCTATTCATTTAATTCTCTCTGAGACTTAACCATTTCATACAACCTCAAGGCATCTCAAACCAATATTTTTAGACTCTTAATCACTCACTTTACATATCCTAAAGCAACCCACAACATTCTTAATTAATCAACGTAACGCACAACACAACAAACACGTATTCAATAAACAATCATGCCATTTCCAATTTACCCTTAAATCCAATTCCACCTTCAATCACAATAACACGTATCACTTTCTTTTAAAACATAAGCCTCACATTGCCATTAAGCCAAGAAAATCAACATCAAATCCAAAATCCTACAACGTATACAATTGCACATAAAACATATAACACAATCTCATTCAACAAGCTCATTCAAGAGCACATATCATTCAATCACGAGTCATCGGGCCACAATTCACAACAATGCATAACCATACAAAATTTAACACAATCCACATAACTAAATCAACGCACATGTGATCGATCACAAGTCAATTTCATATCATAGCCATCACGCATCCATATTTAGGCAATCAACATGTATGTATAATGAATGCAAGAGCAATGCTAATGCATTGTCCACACATATATACCCCGAGGTCTAAAACATCGGGTTTAGACCGACATAAAAAAATCGAGCTCTCGCTCAGCATAAAATTATCGAGACTGGTCCGGCATCGAGCTCCCACTCGGTATCAAATCACCATTTTATCATAATTCATCGGGCCTTGCCTGGCATCGAGCTCTGGCTCAGCATAAACATAACACTAAGAGTCAAGCTCTTGTGTTCTCAAACATTTGGGCTAATCACTGCATTTTATCATATATGAGCCATAAGCTCACATATCTCAATGCATGAACATACACACAATAGTATGTATGAATGCAACTCCATGCATTTCATCTCAAACTTTCTCACAACACATGCACATGAATGTTCCACAATAATATTTCATTTAACAATATAAGCCAACGCTCATAGTAGCCAAACTTGTGGCATAAATCAAACATATTCAGAACGGCCAACTCATGGCATAACCATCAAACACATATGTAACTCAAAGAGAGTTCATCATATAATCAATAAAGAACATTCATTTCGTGCATATGACAATGTAAACATTATTCATCACAACACATTTCCATATACATTTATTCTTATGATACATTGAAAAAGCACACATTAGTAAGCATCGCCACATACACCTAATCATCATTCTTTCTTTTCAAAACTTCTATTCTTTTCTTTAAATCACTTTCCACATAAATCACATACATAAATCATACAAGGTTATATGTTCATATCCATACCATTCATAACAAACCATTTATATAACCCTTAACATTATCACATACAATTGTTTAAGCATTTAAATCAATAGACCAACCTGTATCAATTAATCCCTCTTAACTCTCCAATTTAAACAAATAGAACAGGGAGAACGGCCAAGGGGAACGGCCAGACTGGCCGTTCACACTTCCTATCCACATATATAAAGGGAACGGCCAAACGTCCAGCCTGGCCGTTCCCTTGGCCATTCACACCTGCAGGGCTGCTAAAATAGCATTTCAACACTTTAACACAAACAACAATTCAAACACCCATTTACCCATCCTTTTTCCAAACCACACACATATTATTTCATTATAAATAATCCAATTTCCATTTAATTCCATTCATAAACAAATCGCAACCAATCATTCTAAACATCTCACAAACATCCGCAATAATAATAACCCTCAATACAAACATCCCATAATTTAGTTTGTGGCCATAACCAAACATCATTCTCATTTAAGCATGCCACATGTATTTTCTCATCTTTTCAAGCATCATTGCATCATTCACTTCAATAATAAGTATTTCAAACATAAGCACACATTAGCATCTATATGCTCAAATTATTAAAACAACATCTTTCATCATTTCAATTCCATACACTTGACCAACATTTTGATCAAGCATAATTAACAACCAACCCTCCATACCTATCATCATCAAACTAGTCAACATACGTTTTATATCAAACCACTATCCTCAACCTCCACATCACATTTCACCAACTTTCATACCGTCACAATCGCGATTCCATGTCTTAAAAACCAAACAAAGCACATAAATCATGTTAACAACCCTTTAGCAAGTGTCAAGAACACTTACCTCTAGACTCGTGCACAATTTCGTCGCCCGACCTCCGATTCGGGTTCCAAAAACTGATACCTACATACAAACAAATCACATTTCCTATCATTTAGCATACAATGTACTAAAATTTAACATTTTCTAATGTTCTTCCATAGAAATCCCAATTTTCCCACTAACCCTAATTCCTCAAATCCTACCAAAACTTACGTTTTTATGTTAATGGTTTGTGGAATCATAGTCCACAACAAAAACCTGATAAAACCCCACAAAATGAACATAATTTTCCCTCACATTTCAGCTTAAAATAAGAATTTACCTTTCTTCTTCTTAGCTTTCCAACCTTAAATTGAAGAGGAATCGGATTTGCTGTTAATCTGCCGTAATCTAGTGTTTGTTGGTAGGTTTGATGATTGGAAAACCTTAGGATTGTGGTTTGGGGGGTTTTGGGAAGGTTTAGGAAGGTTTGTTAGAGTCTAAGCTCGACACACATATGTTTCTCTCTCTTTTAAACCGAACACGCGTATTTTAATCCAATTTTGACACCTAGAACGGCCATGGGAACGGCCTCCTGGCTGTTCCTGTGGCCGTTCACAGCCACTAGAACTGTCAAACTCCCATCGTTTTTGCACAATTCAAGTTATATTTGCCCGCCTACTTTTGGGAACATTTTTGGGGCGTTACACGTTTAGACGTGATTTTTCTTAAAAAACATATGGCTAGTGCGAAAGGATATTGAGTCAAAATTTTTACTACAATCCTTGGCTAAATCCTAGTTGATTTAGGATTCAAAATTTGAATTTATATCAAAGAGCGATTGTAGGCTAAAAATAAGGAGTTTGGGTAAGATTAGGACAAGGTTAAGTAAGATCACGTTTCAGGATAAGAATTGTCTTTAAAATGTGATTTACTTAAATAGATAAATGATATCTTGTCTCCTACTAATCTCAGGCTGATTTATATTAGAATTTGAATTCAATTCTGAATCCTAATCAAATTCAAAATCAGCCAAGATAAGGAACAAGTATGATGAGCATAAAACTTGGTTTTTTATCTCTCCTCTCCATTTTAGGACTCTTAGTCATATTTACATGTAAGGAGACCTAATAGTCTTGTTTTTATTCTTCTTTTCCGTGACATATATTCATCCAAGTGAGAAAAATTCATCTATTTTCTTGCTAACATTTTGTAGCCATTTTTACCAAAGATTAAGCTAGCACTCGCCCTGTTCGGAAGGACTAGTCGTGTGTTTGTGAAGATAGAGGGAGGTTATGTATAGGCAGCTCCTTTGTGAGATGTTATGGATGACTTAAAGGTTGTATAGGCTGATACACACACACACACACACACACACACACACACACATACACACACACATACACACACATATTAGATAGGCTTAACATTCATCCTGAATCATTTTTCTTCAAGTTTTAAGGTACAAAACCCTAAACTAGCTAACTAATCTTCTCATAAACATGTATGGTTCTTGGTGGGTGTTTCCTATGGCTGTTTTTATGGTAATATTGAAAATTTTTCCACTAGTCCTAGTTGAAATAAATTCATATAATACCTAACATAGGCTAACCTAGTCAAGATATGAGTAAGATCCTAGAAACCCTAGTTTGACTGAAATAACAATTCATAGGTAATAAGAGTATAAATAAATGTTTCCATAAGCACATTATGGTTGCACAAATTTGTGGGTGATGTTTTTATCAACTAAAATCATAAAATAAGAGCTTTCATCCTGTCCAATTCCTTCCAATTGTGTGTGTGATAGTAGAGGGGAGTCACTCAAGGGCAGTTCCTCATACTCAACACAAGGGCAGTTCATAGTTACATAGTTAAAAGATTCTATTGTTATGGTAGCCAAGAAAATTTTTGCATCGTAAACCTTACAGCTTGCTTGTTTTATAGTTTTGTATTTTATTGGTTAGCATGGTTTAGAGAGAACTATGCTTATTTTATGTTTTTTAAATGATGCTATGGGTTATTATTGTTCTTTCATGGGTTGAAAGTGTTAATAAAATAAAACCATGAAACATAACCTATCAAATTGGTGGGTTATCATGGTATTGTTCTTTAAAGCATATCATCCAATACAATACGACATCACCCTATACATTAATGAACAATATTAACCCATCAAACAAGCACACTATTAGTAGTAAGCCTTAGATGTACAAAAACCAAAATGTGAGCATGTGTCAAACCACATTTTTGGAGCTCAACCATGTATATCATTACAATAGAAATATAAAACAATTATACACCATTATAGTTAATATATTCATATTTATTATCATAATTTTTTTTCATACTGAATTGACATAGATAAAAAAAATTGAGTAACAATCCTAACATTACTCTTCTAAATATTTTTCCTTCCTTTATATCACGTACCATTTGATCCAATTTCATTTTAAAAATTCTACATATTATTTCTGGTTTGTCTTTAACTTTATATTTATAGTTGTCAACAAACCTCTGCATTTGAATCCATCTTGGATTACACATAAAAGTGACAAGGTAGTCTGGACATCCAATCCAATTGCAAATGGCCATAGCTTCTTGATAATATTGAATCGTATATCTGTAAAAATAAACTCACATAAGTAAGTATCGTCTACAAATAATATCTAAAAATTAAATTTAAAAAATACAGAAAATGTTAATGTTGTAATGATGTGGTATACGTCGCTCCACCAACAAATGTTGAAGGTAATATTATTATTTTCCCAACTATTGACGGGTTCTTCTCACCTCTTAAAACAGGTTCTTGTAATTTTTGTACAAATATGTCCTGAGACATTTTTGACTAAATCTAATAAATGACAATCTTTTAGCTTCTATCATCATCCACAGATCAACTAATAGTTGTTAAAATAGCTTCTTTAACATAAATATTCCATTAGCTAATTCTTCCTCTGCATGCTTCTAAAAAAATCCATTCATGCATGCTCAAAGTCTCCAACTTTCCTTTTTTATTACCACTGAATAATATATCCCTCTTATAACCATCTTCACCATATGAAAAAAGCAATAGATACTGCATTTGAAGATAAGAAGGATGTAATTCATGTATTCTCTGAAGCGTTTCACTTTGTGTATCGATAATTATGTCTCTTGAATCTTTCAACAACCCAATATCACCAACAATCAATCCAACTACATTTGCTACTGTGGTGAGATTGTACGTTTGCTCATCATATACTCTTTCTAATCAATTTCATTTCTTAACCCAATAGATGTATATCTATCTTTTGCAATTCTGAAAGACTTCACCAATAGATTATTTTTGTCAAGCATATGTTTCAAATCTTTAATAATAAATTCATCAAATGTCGTTTCATTTTTTTAACAGAAAAAATAAATAACAATTGCACATAAAATATTAGAAAGCAGAATATTAAGTGTTAATATAAACAAAGTAATAATAAAATAAATGCATAAAATACAAACCTAGCAGCATTAATTCTGTTAGAAATTTCATTTCGAGTATTATAAATGTACAGTTGTGCAAACATTGCTGCAGATCCTTCTCCAGAATCAAAGATCCCATCAAATGGTAGTTTTGACAGCTTATTCTGTATACGTAAGGACCACCACCATTGTTCTGTGATACATCTAATTTTTCACCCATTGAAGTGAAAGAAAACATCATGTTATATTGACAAATATTCTCAAAGAATTGACTACTTCTGTGATCTTCTACAAATACAAGGTTTATCAAAATATTTGGCAAATCTATCATCATTGGAATTTTGACTTTTTCTTGACCACAACATAATGTGAAATTTAGTTGTCCATTTTTTACTTGTTTGTTAGATTGCTCTTGATACCACATTATTGCACCACAAAAGGAACACTCATATTTTGAATTACAATATCTAAAATTCCTACATATTTAAAAAAAATATTAAATCTACTTATTTGACTTTAATTTTAAAACTTGTACTTTCAAATTAGTGGCATTTGGATGAGTTTGTATGTGCCACAAATTTTTAAGAAAGCATTGGTCTTGATCATTATGATCGAGATTACTATGGTGTTTAAATTTTGTTGAAGAATTGATACAAATTTGTAATTTTGTAGTACCAAAAATATAAAAATCTTTCTTTGTATTTAGGCTTTTCACTAGAAATGGAATTTATAGATCTCCCTTCTATATATTATGTAGGAGAGTTTGTTTCTAAAGTTGAACTACTTCCTGTTGTGTAATTTTTTGTAGGAAGAATGGGTATGGCAACCCCACTTGGTATTGTAATATATTTTAGAACTAAGTTTGTAACTGCTTCTTTTTCTTTAAAAAGTTTCACCACTTGTTTTGGCAGCATCTGCAAAAAAGAAAGATAATAATTTTCTAGATAAAAAGTCAACTAATTTATTATCTTTTCCTTTAATATGTTCAAAATTTATTATATATCCATTACCTTGTATAACATTTTATAAATTGACCCAGCGTTTTATTATTTTTTTTTACAATTATCTTTAGTGATAAATTTTATAATAGCTTCACATTCTATTCCAATTGTAAATTCATTTTGCAAATAAATTTGAAATTTTTGTAAATAATTTATAAAAGCTTGCATTTCAAAATCTAAAGAGGTCCAATTTTGTCTAATTTTTGTAAAATTACCGCTATAATAAGTAGTATTTCTTTCTTCATTTTTAGAACTATATTTATTAGGTTTACATATAAGCACTGCTCCTTATCCTTCTTTACAACCATTTGTTTCTATTATGATATAATCATCTACTAAAGGTAATTCTAATGGTTTAATCTTTTTTACTTCTTGTTTAATTGTTTGTATTAATTTGACATCTTCTTTATTAAAATTACGTTGTCCATTCATTGTAGTTTTACTATATAAAGGTCCTACTAATTTACTCATATTTGGAATGAATTTCCTAGCATAATTTAACAATCCTAAAAGAGCTTGAATTTGTTTTAGATTTTCTATTTTATTTGGAAATTGTAAAATTGTTTCTGCTGTGTGGTTGGAGTTCAATTTTTCCATTACCAATTTCTAAATCCTAAAAAAGATATTTTTCTTTTAAATAACTCCATCTTTTCTTACTGACTACTATACCTTATTTTTGGATTTCATTAAAAATAATTTTTAAATGTTTATCATGTTGTTTAATAATGTGGAATGCAACTAAAATATTATTTATATATACAAGGCAAAATTCATATTTGAGAAAAATACTATTCATAAACCTTTGAAAAATTGTAGGAGCATTTTTAAGACCAAAATTTAAAACATTCGTTCAAAGTATCCTTCTGGACAAGTAAAAGCTGTCCAAGGTTTAAACCATTCTTCTAACTGTAGCTAGTTATAGCCAGGCTTTATATCAAATTTACTAAAGACTTTTTTATTTTGTATCAAATTACTAAGACAATCCTTATTAGGAATATTATATCTATCATCATTTGTATTATCATTTAAACTTTCATATTTAAAAACTATTCTAGCTTTTCCTCTGATAATTTCTGCATGATTTCTAACAATAAAAGTACCTGTCCTATGAGGACTTTCTGAATGTGTTATTAACTTTTCTTTTAACAATTCATTAATTTGTATTGTAAATTCTTGTTTATCCAAAGGAGTATATTCTATATTGGCTGTTATTATTCGTAAATTAGGATTTTTTAAGTGTTATTTTACAGTATATTTTACTTGTGATTTTGTTATATCATCACCTATGAATCATAATTTTTCTAACTTTTTGGATCATTGGATAATTAATACTTTTTGTAATATCAGGTTCTTTTTTCTACGTCTTGATTTAGAATATTACTAAGATGTTTTAAAGTATCATTTTCAATCCAGATTTTATTAAGAGTAGGAGGATTGGCTAAAAAATCTAATTCACCAAGTCTACCATGCTTGTGAGTGAACTCTGATTTCACTGTATATTTAGTAGTGGGAAAACTGTATACTTGTTTACTAATTGTGATACAATTTGTTCCTATTGTAATATTTTTTTTAGAAATAAAATTTAATCCGAGAAGAAATTAAGTGTAATTTGTAAAAGGAGGATTAATTAAAATTTTTTCTAAATCATATTTAGTACTATATTTACCTATAAAATCTAAAAAATTTATAGCTTTTGCGTCGATATAATGAATGATAGGTATTGTTCTATTTTCAACTGTTCTTGTACAAACTTTGTAAAAATATTTTGTATGATATTGCACTAGTATTAAACTATCTCCAATAACATTTTTTGAACTACCAATATCAAGTACTGCTTTTAAGTCTTTATAATAATTTTCTGCAACCCATAAGGTACATTTTAAGGTTATTAAATTATAATTATTTGTACTAATTTGTGTTGTTTCACACTGATTATTAAGTTCGTCTACAAATGTTTCTTCAATTTTATCTTTTTGTTCATAGACATAATTTTCAATTTTTTCTATTTTGCTATTAATTTGATCAATTTTTGAATTGTGTAATTGAATTATAGCGTCATGTTTTTCTATTCGTTCTGTACAAAAATTATGATGACTAATATTAGAAACACTTTCTAATTTTGTTTCTATTTGAAGTAAAAATTTTATACATATAAAGCAAATTTCTTTAAAACATTTATTACATTGATAACGTTTTTCCATTTCGGGAAATTTAAGACAATTAAAACATTTACTATGATTATTACCTCTACTATTAATCCACTCATGTTCACAATTGTCCTCTATTTTAAACATATATGTATATATTATTTGTGTTTGATTTTCATCTTCACTTATTGTACTGTAGATGGAGTCTTTATCATTATCAGAATTTGAATGTATTTCTTCAATTTGAAAATAATTAATTTCTTCTGTTAATCTATCCTTTTCTGGATGTTGTTTTCTTTCAGGACAAGTATTAGCTAGATGTTGAGGATCTCCACAAATAAAGCATTTACAACTTCTATTTGTGGGCTTTTTATACATGTTTATCCTTTTTATATTGTTTATCTTTTTATAATATGATTTTTTAAGATATTTTTTTGTCTTAATTAATAACCATATGCTTGAGGTGTATAAATAGTTGTTTTACAGAAAGCATATGCTTGTTTTTTAACTTCTTCTTGTATTGTAGCTTTAACACTTCATCTTGTAAAGTGTTGAAAACAAAGGTTATTCTAGGTTCTACACCAACATTTTTAAAATTTTGTTCTTCAGCTAATTTTATCCATGCTTTGGTAATTGTTCTCCTAATGTTCCCGGTAATTTTGATAAGTATTTATTACATAAATCATCACCCAATGATTTTCCTGTTTTAGCTGACTGTTCTGTAAACTCTAATGTATATTCTCGAATATATTTAATGTCTAGAATGGATGTTTATTCTAGTTGTCTAACAGTTTTATCTTGTAAAAAAGTATTTTCTTTTGACAGGCTTATTCCTAATATTAATATTCTGAGTGTTTCTATAAAATTATAAGGATTATTTCCTAAAGCTTTTAAATTATTTATTCTAAGAGGATTTTGTGCTTTTTTAGATTGCCAAAAACCTAAGGCTACTAGGCCTAAAGTAGTTTCTAAGTAAGCAAACATGTCCATATTTGTTCTTTTATTTGCTTCCCAATCTCTGACTACATTTTGTTCCCATTGAGTTATTTCATTAGGCCACAGTTGAGAACTTGATTTTTCTAAAATTAACATAGTATTACTATAGGTATATCCTATGGGATATCTACTACCCATTCCTATAAACGGGGATTCACTGTTTGTTACACAAGAATAGTTTCAAGAGCAGTTTCTTCAACTCGTTTCCCAACCCGTTTTTCCCTGTTTAGTTTTTCCCTAAAAGTGAAATGATTTCCAGAACGATTTGGTCAAACCGTTCGATAACCCTGTTTGCCCTTTGCTAACAACCTCTATAAGTGGAACGGACAGGACAACAGTTTATCCAAACCATTTCCCGATCTATTTTCCTCTACTTCCAACAATTCTCTACAGCTTGACACACATTCAAGTCACATACATTCGGCAACCTATTTTACAAGTCATGATCTCGTGCACGATCAAACTAGAACTCGTGCCAAAAAAGCACGGCACGACTAGGAGCACGACCTGTGCTGACGGTAGTGTCCACTGGACAAATTTTAAACAAAATGTCGATTAACACTGTTTTATTTGATAAATAGAGTAAAAATTGGAGAGAGAGCACGAGGAAAGCTGGTGAAACCCTAGAATTGGTTGAGGAAGTTGTTTAACATAGAAGAAACCGATTTCTTTCAAAATTGAAGTTAATCGTACTAAGGTAAGCTTATAACTTGGTTTCGAATAAAAATATGAGATTTTGATGGATGGAAAAATCATTGAGTGAACTAAGGATTTAAGTTTAGAGGCTATAGTTGATTTATATATATATATATATATATATATATACATATATATATATATATATATGAAACGAGTTAAGAAAACAAGTATTAACAGCCTTGTATGATTTTTTTGAATAGGAAATGATTCGAGGATCTTGGATCGAAGTTGATGTAACGCCCCAGAAATTTGTCCATTTTTAGTCGGAATAAAATGTGATGAAAGATGGTTAATTCATGTTAATTGACGTTAGGAATGTCTAAATTTAGGTGGAATAATGTTTATTATAAGTGGAAAGTATGTACGTATAAGAGACATAGATGTCGGGAAGACGAAAGGCAAAAAATGGGCAGTTTATACCTGGAAACGGCTAGGGAAACGACCTGGGAAGCCGTTTCCCATGGCTGTTCTAAGCCATTTAGTAGCTTAACATGATGGAACGGCCAGGGAACGGCCATAGCCGATTTCCCAAGGCCGTTCTGGACGACAAAATAGATCAAAAACATTCATTTTCAGTGTAGAAGAGATGGAAAATCATATATTTTACCCCTAAACACTTCCCACTTGATCCTCTTTCAACCCTAACCCAAAAATCACTCTCCCAACCCTTCTCAAACATCAAAACCTTGCTCCCAACAAGTAAAGACTCGTACATTTTCTCCCAAAACATCAATCGCATGAACTCTAGGGTTTTGGAAGAATTTTGACAAGGTAAGTCCCAATTTTTAGGGAAATTGTATGCCATTTGATTGGGTTTTTATGGGGTTTTACAGGGGTTTATGTGAGAATCAAAATGGTAAGTGTGTTTGGCTTGCATTGTGAGTTTTGAGTGTGATTTAGAATCTTAGGGTTCTTTGGAAAGGTAGAGAATGGTTGGGAATTCTTGCACTGTGGTAGGTATAGTGATTAATGAGGTTAATATGGTTCGCAATACGTGTAGGTATCAATTTTTGGGAAATCGAGTCGGAGGTCGGGCAACAAAATTGTACTGAGGCTAGAGGTAAGTGTTCTTGACACTTGGTAAAGGGTTGTTAATATGATTTATGCGCTTGGTTAGTTGATTTCAAGTTAACATATATGTTTAATGAATCGTTTTTAGGAACCATTGACTGATGATCATTTATATGTTGGTCTATAATAAATTGTTGGAATTGTTAGACATAGAAGAATAAATTATGGAAGTGTGAATGGTGTGGTTTTGTTCTTCAGAACAAATGATTGACATTATGTAGATTTTATATGGTTTGACTACTATGAACATATTGATTTAAGGTTGATAAGATGTTGTTTTTAATGATGTAAGCATGTAGATGATAATGTGTGCTTGTGGTTGAAATACTTATTGTTGAAGTGAATGAAGGAAACGATGTTTGTATTGTGAGTTATTAATATTACAAATGCTAGTATAAGTTGGGTCTTGGAGTGTTATCGAAATTTGATATAAAGTGAGATACACTTTGCTTATGGTACATGATAATATGAATGGTTGTTGTTCGTATTTTGATTGAATTGAAATCGTATAAGAAGAATTTTGCTTAAACTTGTTGGATATGGCATAATGAAATTTGTATGGAATTGAATGGTTAATTTGATGTTTATGTAATGCTTGGTTTGTGTGTGTTGGATGAGATGTTTTAAGAAGAGAATAAGGTAATGTGATTGGTTTGATATTGAATTGAGTGATATGGCTTGTGCGGTGTGAATGAAATATGGATGTTTGATCATTGTGTTTAGTTGTCAATATTTAATGATGAGTTATGAGATTTGAAAAGTGAATGCAATTTATGTGTAGCATGATGGTGAGTATTATTCTTGTTGAGACATAGAATGGTTGCATTCATACACACATGATATGTGCACATGTTTATTAACATCTATGGATGTTAAATGTGGGGATTTGCCAACAGAGAGGGAGAAACCAGAGGAGAGAAAGAGATTGTGTGAGTGGAAAAGAGTGAGGTCGTGAAAGAGAGTTGGTCAGCGAGGAGGGAGATCGGAAAGGGAGAAATCAGCAAGAGGGGGAAGAGATATCGAGGGAGATAGAGAGATGCCGAGAGAAAGAGGGCTGATCGGAGAGGAAGTGATCGAGAGAGAGATCGGAGCTGGAGGTCGAGACAGAGAGATATGGGAAGTGGGGGGGCAGCTGGTATGTGTTGGAGAGGAAAAAGAATATATTTAGGGTTATTTGTGGGGTATTTTTAGGGTTAGGGTATTGTCAAAAGTGCCCCTACCCAATTATTTTATTTACTCTATGCCCAATTTAATCTTCTTCTAAATCTTAATATCAGAATTATTTTAAAACGAAACTCGTATATTTATTTGAGCATTGATTCCTTTATTTAAAAAAAGAAAAAAAATCTTTGTTTTCTTATTAAATAAAATAAATAGGAATTAAATTTTGGGCGTCACATAGTTAGCTTTGCATCATTCTACCCATCATTCATAATGTCACACATGTAACCAAAACAATTCAACACAAGGTATAAACATAATCAAACAAGTAGCACTCAGAGATCCACACGGTATCAACTTAGACTACGCGTTGTGGTATGGAAGTACGCGGTGTTGCTACCACAGTGCGTAGTCTGGGTTCAGACAAATGCGTGGTTCGGTGCAAAGTACGCGTGATCGCGACGAGCACGCGTACTTTGTTGCCACCTTGCGTGGATCCCGGATTCCCTGGAAAAAACTCAAACTAAAATCACAATTCCATCACAACTCAATTTAATATCACCTGCAATCAATCTTAGCATCACAACGACCAAACCACCTTAATTCATCACAAACATATGATTCAAAATTCATCAAACCACAATAAAATATGTTAAGTTACTTAACATGGCTCATGTAACCCAAATCAATTAATCCTTCCATTCCATATAAACATTCACAATTCTCCCATACAAATAATACCTTAA
>CANYCX012588438.1:0-11621 GCA_948193385.1 Breynia disticha f. nivosa | reverse complement strand
TCTGTGTGATACGATTGAATGAATGAGCTGTGTGCGATTATAATCCTGTGTGGATTGATATTATGTTCTGTGTGAGCTATACCTGTGTGGTATTTGAGATGCTCTGTGTGAGCTATGTTGTGTGCTGATATGAATGTCATTACTATGTTGTGTGTCGATAATATAAATGACATTCATACATTTACATATTGCATATATGTGTGACACGACCCTGCGTGGCAAAAGATAAAAGGATTACTGTGTGTTATCCTATACTGCTGTGTGCGATAGTCCATATTTACGAGCTATATGCTCGGAGCTGTGTGCTCAGGATATAAACCTTACCTCTGTTGTGTGCGATAGAGGATAATTCCACTGGTGCATGCGATATATTCATACCATAATCAAACATACACACATATAGGCATATAGATTATGGAAGTTGTGCTCATGTTACTTACCTTAGCAATACACCTTAGGTTTCCATCATGAGCCATTCTCGCTGTAATCTCGAATTTCCTAGTTTTTGACATGACAATGGTACATCAATCCCACATTAAATCATTAAATTATAAATACAATTGAATGTCTAACTTTCTTCTCTAACCTCCTCTATTTTGTTTTCTTAACACCAACCACCATTAATGTACGAAACAAGTTTATTTAATTGTTTCTTAAGATCATATACCAATTAAACACTTTAATCATACAAATCCCTACTTTTCCTTTCTGAAAGCTTTAAGCCTAATCCTATCCTTACTTCCATCTCTCTCATCAAACATTACCCAATTAAATTGATAATTAATACACCATCAATAGGGTCCAAAAAAACTTACCTAAGCAATGAAACTCAGAAAAGAACTCCCGTTTAGAAACCCAATCCCGTCACTATTCACAGTTGGTTTTCAAACCTCGATTTCAGATACCTAAACTAGAATTTAAGACCAGAAATTGTTGCTACAAGATAGTATATTCCTTAATCTTTCAATCAAGCTATTATTTACGCAATTTCGAACCCAAACAAAAAAGAAATGTGGTCGGAAAGCTAGGGTTATGAAGAAAAATGAGATTAGGCAAATCATATTCGAAGAACTTACCGAAATTCGATCCTTGATCGATTCCACAACTTCCAAACGCCAGGTTTTCATGAAATTTGGTGAGGTTAGGGTTTGAACTAAGGAGAGGAAAAAGAAGGAAGAAGAAAACGTTTAGTATGGAGGAGAAAAGAGAAGAGATATATATTTATATATAAACTTGCCCGATTTGGAAAGTTTTACCCTTTTGGGTTCCGGTCCTCTAAACACTCCATTGTTCTCTTTCCTGTTCCACTCAACGAATCCCAATTTATATTTCCTCTAAATTATTAATTGCTTCCAACTAATTCTCACATGTCTCACAACGTTATTAGTTTAATTAATTCGCAAAAAATTTATTTGTATTTTCCTACATATTTTTAATTTAAATTAAAATTAAACCAAATTTGAGGGCATTACAATTCTACCCCCTTTAACAAAATTTTGTCCTCGAAATTTAAATTATATGCGGTGTTGGAAAGCAAATGAGAAAAATGCTTGGACGTCTCCTCTACCACTTCCCAAAGGAATATAAACTTTATCATACTTTGTAACCTAACAGTTGTCTTAATCCCTCGACACTTACTCGTATATTCCAGCACCTAAACAATTCAATATCCATATTGACACATCATAATATGCTCATAAGATTTTCACTCAAAAGTATTTTGTTGTATACACATGGTATGTTATCTCACTTGTCCAATTCATCTCCAACAATTTGCCTTTCTTCTAAAATTCTAGCATCAGTACTCATATATCATCTCTCTCACTGGCTAATTTCATATCTCCTGAGCTCATTTTACTTTAACTTTCATAATAATCTATGCTCACGACTTCTCATCTGTTAGGTAGTATCAGCCCCAATGTAGGTAAGCAAAACAATGATTTGCGTACGCATAAAAAAAATGCCAAATATGCAGAATTTTCAAGAGAAATGCAATTAATGTCCTACCATTGGGTCAAGAAAAATACATAGGAAGTCAGAGAATCTCTTCCTTATACAATGTACAACTGGAACACTACCTTCCAGAGTGAGAATGAGCCCTAGTAACCTCAATAATCACTGCCTCCAATTAAGACATCAATCTCAATCTTAACATTATCTCTCAATTCCATCACCAATCACCACTCAACAAGTCCCAATTTATATTTCCTCTAAATTATTAATTACTTCCAACTAATTCTCACATTTCTCACAACATTATTATTTTAATTAATTAGCGAAAAATTTATTTGTATTTTCTTACATATTTTTAATTTAAATTCAAATTAAACCAAAATTTGAGGGTGTTACAAGCATGATTATTAGTAATCAAACTAATACCAGCTTAGAGCTACAATTCAAAAAATAGACTGCTTAAAAAAATTTAATATGGATTAGTTAGATCTGTTTTATTTTCTAATTTATTATTTTTTTTATTTTCTACAATTCAGTATAAAATCATGTGTTAATATTCTAAAATTTGCTAAAAATGTTCAATATTTACCTTCCCCACATTAAACTTCCAAATTCTTGATTAATATATATGAGACACAAGGTAGCAGATATTAACTTTCTTTTCTATGTTATTCTGTAATAATTATTTTTATATACAATTTTTCTCATTTTTTTTCCTTTCTTGTCTCTTATATAAATACAATTCAAACTTTAATTTTTCAAAAAATCAACTACAATTAAAACCCACAATTCCTAACCCTTAACATATAAAATTAACAAAACTCAATCATGCATAATTAATCAGCACTCATTTATTAGTGCTATCATTGTATAAATTTTATTGTTACTATAGAACGATATTTTTAGCCACTTTTGTTTTATTAATTTCTCTTTTCATTTGAACATTCAATTCGATCAAATATTTATAATAATTATAATTTTTATGATAAATTTAATTTTATATTTTATTTTAAATAATAATAATAATTTTAAATTTTTTAAGTGTAGAAAGCATATTAATTAAAACTGACATAATAAATAAAAATAATTTTGTAAATGATATTTTAAAAAATATATATATATTATTCTTTATAAAAATATATGATAATATTTCTAATATTATTTTTTCATATATTTTAAAAATATATAAAATTTAATTGCAATGCTAATTCCTTGTCACAAATTAATAGGTAAATTTTTATATAAATTATCCCAAAATAGACAATTTTTTATTTTTATGCTCATCATTTGTTGTTTAAAACCCATCTTTATAATTATCAAAATAATAAAATTTTTATCTCCTCAATATAAATTTATTCATCAAATATTTATTACCTAATTAAAATAACTCATTAAATCAAAATATTATTATATTAATATAATAATTAACGTTTACAGATAACTTAATTATTAATTACTTCATCTCTGTTATTGTCCAAAATTTTCTATCAATTTGAGACCGAAAAAATATTATTTTGTTAAGCATACAATAAAATTATTGTACACTTTGTACGAAGTATATTTTTTTTGAACTCATATGAAGTATATTTTTATAATAAATATGTAAAAATTCTATTATTTTAATAATTTATTTGTCAAATAAATTATTTTTCAGCTCTTTATTCTGGGTAAAACTTTTTGATTATACAAACAAAAGAATTTTTTAAGAATCCATTTTTAAAGTGTTCCGAAATGACGTGGGTTCAATTCCCACAGCTGTCACATATGAAATTTTCTTATTTTATCCATTTGTACAGTAACCATTAAACCAACCTTAAACAAGAGATGGCAGTTGCAACCCTGCAAAAGTGTTGTTAAATGGCATCATTTTCAATTTCAACCACTTCCAATTTCAACTGTTTCTGCTCTTCAAATCAGTCTTCCACCTCTTCTCCCTCCTTCAAGCTTTTCAAGCTCCCTTCCTTTTGGCCATGGCAGAAGGTAATGAAAAACTGGTATGAAAAAGACCATGTTCTGCTTTTCTCGACTACAAACTGCTGCAAATATTTTGAGTTTGATGGTAGTGTTTAAGCCATGCAGGTAAAGATGGGGCCACATAGTGTGTCTCCAATGGGGTTTGGGACATGGGCTTGGGGCAATCAGCTTTTATGGGGATACAGAGAATCGATGGACACTGAGCTTCAACAAACTTTTAATCTTGCTGTTGAGAATGGTATCAACCTTTTCGACACAGCTGATTCTTATGGTACTGGCAGATTGAATGGCCAGAGTGAAAGGCTTCTCGGCAAATTCATCCGTGAATATGGTGGTTAGTGAACTAAATGCTTCTATCTGTAATTATCAGTTATCTACTGGAAAAGAATCGAAATTGGAATCTAGTGATGGACATTAATGCTTAATTGCTGAGAATCATAGTTCTGAGAATGAATTTTCTTATACTTTGGCATGGATCTGCAACATCTAACTGCATTTTATGCCTATTTCATCAGGAAACCGGATGACACAAGATAACATTGTGATAGCTACGAAGATTGCTGCTTATCCATGGCGTCTAACACCAGACCAATTTGTAAAAGCTTGCAAGTAATCTTTTGATCCTCCATTCTAATGTTCATATACAATTTATTCATAAGCGTCTCTAATATTTCTGTACAGCGTGTCTCTATCAATTCGTCCCTACTCTTATGTTCTAATATTTAGAACTTTACATTCCTAATTTGACAAAGAACCGGTTTTCAGGGGCTCACTGGAAAGATTGCAGATTGAACAGATAGGCATTGGACAACTACACTGGTCAACAGCAAATTATGCTCCTCCGCAAGAGCGAGCTCTCTGGGATGGTTTGGTTGCAATGTATGAGAAGGTTACACCACCATGATTAATTTAATAAACTAGATGAAGGTGTTAAGAGTACGAATGAGCTCATTCTTTCCATAAAATGTTCTTTTTAAGCTTGTAACTGCTACTTTCAGGGTCTAGTTCAAGCAGTTGGAGTGAGCAATTATGGACCAAAGCAGCTTGTAAAGATACATGAATACCTCACAGCTCGTGGTGTTCCTCTAAGCTCTGCTCAGGTAGTTATTTGCTTAGTCATATGATTATCAGGAATTCAGGGCTTTAATAAAAATCTGCATTGGCTGATGTTTTGAACAATGTTTGATATTGAAATGACAATAAAAACAGGTACAGTTTTCTTTACTAAGCATGGGAGAAGAGCAAATGGAGATCAAGAAAGTATGCGACACTCTAGGAATCAAGTTAATTGCATATAGTCCTCTTGGACTCGGAATGCTTACCGGGAAGTATACATCATCTAGACTACCCTTCGGACCCAGGTCGGTTTTGTGTTTATGGAAGATGTTTCAATTATTGAATCGTTATTAGTCTTTGCTGAGACAGTTCTTCTTTTCCCAGGGCACTTCTGTTCAAGCAAATTCTTCCTGGATTAGAGCCTCTGTTGAGCTCACTGAAAGACATTGCGCAGAAAAGGCGCAAAACCTTGCCGCAGGTACTTGGTCATATCTCAATTCTTGAAACATTGGTGTGTTGCTGCTTATACCTTGATGCTTAAACAAGAATAATGAACATGGAGATGACAGATTTCATCAACTTGATGAAACTGTAACAGATTGAGATTTCACTTGGTGGAGGGATAAGAATCATTTAGTATTTGTCTTAGAATTAGTATTAAGATTAGCTATTTGGAGGATCAGCAACTTAATTGCTTCCCTAAATTAGCGAATGATCATTTTATTAGCTGTAACTGCTCCTTGACCGACTGGCTTCATCTTCTCAACGAACCATAGATTTCTTTATACTAAAAATTAGGAGTGGGTCTGTACTGTCGATAAAAAATCGAAAACTGAATTTCTTAAAAAATAAAAATCGAAACGATCTAACATAAAGCGTATAATCAAATCAAATTTTTTCGGTTATATTCGGCCGATTAACTGAATCTCTTTTTCAACTTACAATTATTTCATTCACTGTAACTAAACTTATTTTTAATATTATAAGTGTTAAATATAGAATCAGATTTTAGTTTATAAAAAATTTGGTTTTTCTGTCCGACCACATGCTAAAGATTTTACTACAAATCAAACCAAATTGATCAAAACATATAAATGATCGATCCAAACCAATTCCTTCGATTCGATTTCACTTGGTTTGATCGGATTAACCAATCGGTTGAACCAACACTCCTAATGAAAACTGTGTTTGCAGGTTGCAATAAACTGGTGTATCTGCAAGGGAGCCATCCCAATACCAGGCGTTAAGACTGTGAAACAGGCGGAGGAAAATTTAGGCGCTCTTGGCTGGCGCCTTAGTTCAGCTGAATTGCTTCAGCTAGAAAACGCAGCGCTCGAGTCTCCAAGAAAGATGATACAGAATATTTTCCAGACAAGGTACGAATTTTACCCTCACAAATGTACTTAAAATGTTGTTTATTTAGTTAACTTTAAGTCACCTTTGAAATTAACAGGTAATCAACACAAGAAATTCAACATAGATTGATCCAAAATGCAATAGAGAAGATCGAAGAACACATTGAAACAGGCTTGAAATTATCGTTCGATTATGGTCGAGTTAATTTTAACAAGTCCAAATGACAATTTCTGTCAAGAATTTGAAATGCACTGATTTGGAAAAATAAAAAATTTTACTCCGGAGAAAGAAGCAATGTAAATTTTTCCATTCATGCCTATAATGACACGTAATAAAGAATGACAAGATGGAACAAGCTAACGAGGCAAAAAGGATTCCGATTCTAAAATCTCCATGTCAAATGAAAATATCAAATACAGCAAAACGTCTGATATCAAAAAGAAAATTGAGACAAATATCCAGTAATCCAGTAATACAATTCTAAATGCAACGTTTCCACCTCCAGAAGAACAGTCTACTTGATTTTCTTCTTAGGCCTTAGCTGCAATACAGAATCCAGAGATAATAGATAAAAGTTAAAAACAGCTAAGTAGCCATTATGAATAACATATAGAAAGATAAATTACCTGGTTGCTGTGCCCACACTTCTTTTTCCTGCAATTCACAGCACGGGGGTGCAAGCGTGCATAACATCTGCAAAAGAGTTAACATTATAAACTAAGTTGTAAATCATTGGGATGGCTCCTTTGCCGATTCCGGTTGTTCAGTTCCGATTCCAATTTTGGAAACGGCAGGTTGGAATCGAGCACGGTTCCGGTTTGATGGTTCAACTTTGATTTTTCTCTAAAACATAAACAGAACTGCTGGTTCAGAACTGTGAACCGCCGGTTCGAAACCAATGAATCAATCTGGCGGTTGACCGTTCCATGGTTCATGAAACCAGAACCAGGATCGAAACTAGTCAGTTCCGACAGTTCAATTCCGGTTTGGCAGTTCTAGGTTCGAAATTTTCACTTCTAATATGCGACAATTACGTTTTAGGCTTCTCAAAAGAAATGTATAACTCAATATTTCAACCCAAAGTAATCGAGATGATAAGGCAATGTATGAATGAATCGATTGTAACTATCGAAATGCAAATTATAAACACTAATACAATCACTTTTCACTTATCCAGATTGCTAAAGAAGAAACAATTGAACTTACTTGCGGCAGATCATTTTGTCCTGATTATACTTCCTAGCCAATGCCATCAAAGAAGGTTCAATAATACCACCGCGAAGCCTCAGAACCAAATGCAATGTCGACTCTGCACACACATAAAAAGACAACACAAATCAATCAAATTCTCCAAACCTATATCCCAATATACCAAATACAATCAAAACAACCAACTTTCACAACAATAAGATCAAAGAAACCAAAAAGAACCGATCTTTCAACACATATTCAATCACTAACCTTTCTGAATGTTATAATCAGCAAGTGTACGACCATCTTCCAATTGTTTTCCAGCAAATATCAATCTTTGCTGGTCAGGAGGAATTCCTATAAAAAAATTAATAAACCCACAAAATTTAAGTCCGGAAAATATCAAATTATCTCATTAAACTAAAAAACTAAGAAAAAATAAAGATAGCATAAGTGAATACCTTCTTTGTCCTGGATTTTGGTCTTGACATTGTCGATGGTATCACTTGATTCGACCTCAAGGGTAATAGTCTTACCAGTCAGGGTTTTCACGAAAATCTGCATCTTCTCTCTTCTTCTGTGCAACAAATCCTGCAACGAGTTGTGAGGTAGTTTATATACGGGAGGTTTCGGATTAGGGTTTCTGTGCTAAGGACTGATTGGGAATGCGAAAGGCGAGTTAATATTATTTTATGGTACCTATACTTTAAAAAATGTTTCAATTAAGTATATAAAGTTCACTTTGTTTCATAAGAGTACCTAAACTTTCCAAAACATTTCAGTTACGGCACCAAGTGTTGACTCAGCAGAAAATCAATGTGGAAAAGAAAAATATTCGCCTAATCAACATACGTAGATCAAACACAGAATAATGAAACTCTTTTTGTGGCTATGTATATGACATGCGTTGTTGGGACATGTAGAATATAAGAAGTTGCGAATCTTGATGCATCGCAGCAAAGACAAGTTGTTCAGGATGCACTATCTATTCTATAAGTGGAGACTACAGACAGATCAATATCCAGCAAATACGAAGAGTCTTTGTATCTATTGTAGCATGTCCAGAAGCTAAGGTATACGGATAGTCAAGACAAGTAAAGCCACATGAACAGTGGATCTCGCTTTGAGCACATCAGATGAGAAAGGGTTATCTAGCATGTGGTCTCAAGAGTGAATAAAGTCTTGGATAGAGCCCAAGATCTATAATCTATAAGATGAAGATAGACTATGATGCCTTACTAGTTAGCTTCAAGTTTCGTGAGTTCGATCTTGCTTTTTGCTCCCACAAACGATGCACCTTCTGCTCAAGAGGAGCAAACATGATCACCTAGTATTGCACTCGCTCCCATGAGGAAGACTTAGTTAATTAACTATGAAGACAAAAGAAAAGATCAACTATTACTGTCCTTTACGGAAAGTAGCACCGTCTGGTCTCTAGAGGTACTATACTAATTGAGTTAGTAAACTCCCCGGTTGAATAGAAAGGAGCTACCCTTTAACCATTAAGGCTTATACCTAGGGCCACATGATAGTAAGTGCCACAAAAGGTTATAATTATCAAATTTTGTTATGGTAATATGATTTGTAAGTATATGTTTATGACACGATATGACTAGTATAAATTTATTTTTTGTATGTTATGCTACAAATAATGACATTTGATAGAAAATAGCACGACACGATTATGACATATAATTTTTGTTCAAAATTTTAAAAAAATTTACACAAATACATATTTTTACAAAATAATGTGTAAAAATAAAACTGCTTTTTCATGTATAGTGTTCCGCTCTTGATTTATACGAAAATGTACAATAAACAATTATATTTTTATAATTATCAATAAACATGAATAGTAGTATAATACATTTCTTTAGTGTATAAGGTTTTAAAATATTTATAATAGGTGTAATTTCTTTAGTTTTTTAACTCATTAAGTCTAAAGTGATATTTGAAATTTTGAACTCTAATAAATATTGATGGTATAAATTTATTTCATAACCTACAAATTTTATAAAATATCATAGCTGTATAAATTAGAATGCCATTTGTAATATTAGATTTTATTAATAATGTAATTGTTTAAAATACATGAATAATATATCCAATATTATTACTATTCCGGTAAATTTGTCACTGTAATTTCTATTGAAAGAAGTTTTCAAAACTAAAATTAGTTACGTTTTATTTCATTCAACAGAGTTTAAAAAAGACTAACTAATATGATTATTTTATCAATTGAAAAGGATTTATTTTTTAAATTTACATATAAAGATATAATTAGTGAATTTTCTGATAGAAAAGAAAAAATTAATAATTTTCAAATAAAAAATTAGAAATATAAAAAAATTAACTTCAATCGATGATCACATATCCACTTCCAAGGTCAAATTACAGAGGATGCAAAATTTTAAAACTATAATTTTTTAACGTAAAAATCGTCACATTATTTATTCAGTCTAAGGCCTCAAATGAGGTTAAGAAGACTCGTCGTTAAATATTATTTTTTGGAAAAAGTTATAACTAATAAAAGTAGTTTTATTCATTTGATAATGTATAAGTTTTTTATGAGTTTTTGCTAAAATCATTTTAAAAAAATGCTCATTTAATTCTTCGTGAAAAAAGTAGAAAATTACATTTAAATATATTACTTTATTTTTGTGAAGTGTATTTTTGTGAATATTTTAGTGTTTTTTACTCTTCGACAAGGACGGAAATAAAGAAAGGCAAGGGGTTGGACGCCTCTTATTGTGTTTACTCCTTTAGTCAATTCTATTTTACCATGTATTTTTTTATAGCACCACTCTTTGTACCGAATTTTTTTCTATATTATTTTAACCCATCAATTTTCACTCCCTTCTTAAAAAATATTTTTGATTATATCATTATTTTTCAATAAAGGTTAAAAAAAGTGATTTTTTTATCGCTTTTCTTTGGTGAGAGTAGATAACAGCATGGTGAATTCTTTCTTAGATGTGACCATGTGACTCCCGAATTTAAATATTATCTGAGTATACTTTCCTCCTACAGATAACACATAAACTCGGGAATCAAGTTTTTAGTTAAAATAAAAATAAAATAAATTCCAATCCAAATTCAAACTCATTTCACAAATCTCATACATATAGATATACAGAATATCTTTACAAACGTTTTTGGGTTATAAAAGAAACTAGATTCCAATTGAATCTACTTTCAATTATAACTCCAGCAAAATGTGTGAAATAGAATTAAAACATTGTCATGTACAATAAAACCCTAATCTAGAGTATACACTGCACCTTGGTCTTCCTTTTCGTCAACTTCCAAAATTCAAGAGTTGTACCTATGCACAATCCAAAATATCGTACTCTAGAGTCCTGCCAAGCGTTACAGACAAATATTTGTGTGAGTTATACTCAGTGAGCAACATAACCTCTTAGGGTCAGTTTCAAGCATTCATATATTTAGCCCTTATATGATGCTTTTTTTTTCTAAATTTATTTGTTGTTGCGTCATGCATTCGATCGATATATATAATCATGCAACACATCAATTCTCAATCATTTTTAATTTCACAATTATTCAGTGATGAATAGTGTCGAACGATTTGGGGAACGGTTTGTCTACCCGTTCGTCAAACCGTTTGGTCATTCGGAAATCCAGTCTGCATGCTCGAACGGTTTGGGAAACGGTTTTCCAAACCGTTCGTCAACCCGTTTGAGTGTTCTGGAGTGTGCAAGAATCGAAACGGTTTGAGGAACGGTTTGGGCTAAACCGTTCTTCAGACCGTTTGGCCATTCTGACTTCGGAGAATAACAGAACGGTTTGGGAAACGGTTTGACTAACCGTTCTCCAAGCCGTTTGGCTATACTGGAATGCCTCACCATCCGAACGGTTTAGGGAACGGTTTAGCTAAACCGTTTTTCAGACCGTTTGGCCATTCTGACTTCGGAGAATAACAGAACGGTTTGGGAAACGGTTTGGCTAACCGTTCTCCAAGCCGTTTGGCCATACTGGAATGCCTCACCATCCGAACGGTTTAGGGAACAGTTTAGCTAAACCGTTCTCCATCCCGTTTGGACGTTCTGACTTGCATAATTTGTCGGAAC
>CANYCX012587186.1:0-14924 GCA_948193385.1 Breynia disticha f. nivosa | reverse complement strand
TTATAGTTTTAGATCATTACAAGAAATACATTTAAAATTGCAACTATAAAAAAATTTCCACAATATATTTTATTTTTACATACCTACTCACAAAAAATAAATGTAATTTATTGAATGTCAATTTGTATAATCATATACTGCCCACAAACCTCGTTACCTTATATTTTTTTGTTCCATAACATTTTTGTTTAACTTAAACAAATCAAATTAATTTCTCTTTAAACTATTAGTATCTCCATATTTTATCATTTGAAGTTTAAGAAATAAGAAGTCACAAAGTCCAATATTTTATCCACGTAAGTCCAATTTAATCAAAAGAAGAAAGCAAGTGGCTTTGAGTTTAAAAAATTAAATTGAATACAGCTGTCCAACATTGTCTTTTACATGTCTTTTAACTTCATCTCCTTCTCTCCTCAACAACGACCACCATCTGCAACAACCCAACCTCCATATTCGATCCTTTCCTCCACAAGGACCACAACCAATTCTTTTTCTTGTTCTTCGTTTGTCTTTTTGAAAGTGGGTGGTGCCCCCACGAGTCGCCGGTCACCGGTGGGGGCACAAACTGACGAACCCCCAGTCATGGGTGGTTCCGCTGTCGCCGGTGGAGGCACGGGCCCCCACCTGCCCCCCTTGGATTCGTCCCTGTATAGATCAACTCTCATTGACCAAAGGAAAAACAAATTTTCAAGCTGAATGGACTAATTCGTCAGTAGCGATGTGAGTATAATACTTTGTCGTTCACTCGCTCTTGTGTCATATACGTATTTGTTCATCGTTCCTTGTGTTTTTGCAAACAATTGTGGTGTTCTTCAGGTTTTTTGTAAACTCGGTGACCGATAAATTACATATTATCACATCCACCAAGAGTTCTGAGTGGTGGTGAGTTAGGAATCTTGTTAAAAACACAAACAATGCTGAGGAAAGAAATGTCATAATCAGGCAAAGAAGAAGTAATAATTATTAAGATACAATCTTAAAGAACAAAAATAGCAGACAAAGGTCCCCCACCGTTGCCGGAGAATGATATGGACAATGACCAAAGTTTTCGGGACAAAAGCCAAATCTAGAAAGTGACTTCAAACTCTTTGGTCCCCTTTCTTCTTCACACTCTTGTGTTACCATTTTCACTGCCACACATGCATTTATCTCCATTAAATTCATCACTGCTGACTTACTTCAACTTACTGCAATACAATTGTAAAACGTGTGCATTCTTAGAAAGTCAGCACCATGCAGAATTAATGGAATCTCCACTGTTCTATACCGATCTACCAGTCGCACTACACGAGAGCGTGGGGTGGAGTTTCGTAAAGACTGAAATGAGTACACAATTAAACACAACACGGGTTATACGAATTCAGTTTATTTGGGGTAGCATAGACTGGGGAGATTGGATTGGGATATTAAGAAAAAACACAAACAGAATAGATAAACGGATTTGTGTGTTGCTTTGAAAAGATAACGGTGATTATTGCATATGGTTTTGAACAAGATAGATATTTATCTGTTAATATCTTGTTACGTAGAATTTTATGAACAAGATATGAACAGATAGATAGATCTTGTAAGTTTGAGGCACTCACTGATAACCATGTTCATTGAATTTGGAGATTCTAGATTTAGACGACTAGTCATCCTCAAATAACGACATGTCGCCTACGATGGATTCGTATTTTGGGCATAAAGTATTAGTTGGAGTACTAATTGGAACATTTGTTCAAAAAGTATTCAGAAAATTATTTGACCGAAGTGTACGTACTCTAAGAGCATCTTTCATCATAAACTTCTTGAAGAGATTTATGACAATACTACATTATTATTTTATTAATTCTTTCTTCCTTATCATTATAATTTAAAGTGAAACTCTCTAAATAAAATCCACTATTTTTTACGCATTAAACACTTAAAATAGTATTTGGTGGGCTCTACTGTCAATGGAGCTCACCTTTATAAATCAATTCATGTAAATGATTCGATTTACAAGTCACGTCACTTATACATTTTATCGGAGTCCATATGAGGTATAAACCCTAGTTGTCATAAGAATGATGTGATTTGAAATATTATATTTAAAAAAATAACAAAAATAATATATTTTAATACGATGCTTCGCTTAAAAATGAATGAAGGCCAAATGCTCTCTCATCCTTGAGGTTATATCGAATTCCTATCCAGTCCCTAATTAGAAAAAAATTTCAACAGAATAAAAGCGCCAGTCCCAAATAATTTCCCACAACGCCTCCAAACGACAACGTTTCGCTATGCGAACACGTTAATCAGCTCCCATCCCAACAACAATAACCCCAGCGCAATTTAGCGACGAACACCCATCTCAGAAGAATAAAAGAAAAACAAACGGCGCCAACTAACTATAACCGCCAATCACCTTTCAGACAAAATTTCCTATCAACTTCACTTGCATTCTCTACAGTCTAAGGTACGATTTTCCCAATTTCCCAATCTCATTCTCTTCAATTTAATCAATCCCTTTTTTATAAAACCTTTTTATCTAATTTTATGATATTAATTTTAATTGATTTGTGAAACTCTGTACTTTATATAGCATATTGAGATCAAAAGTTTTGTTTTTTTGTAGGTGTTAATTAAATAATGGAGAATATGCTTTACGCTGAGGAATTAGTGAGAGAGTTTCTTGTATTCAGAGGGTTTACTAATACATTACAATCTTTTGAAATGGAACTATCTACTGATATAGGAAAGGGTTTTCAAGTTGATAAAATATTGGATTTGGTTTTTAATGTGTATATTCCAAAGTTTCAGGCTGATAAATTGGCTGGTTTGATTAGTTTTTTTAAGCAGTGTTTTTCTACATTGTCCGAAACTGTATTTGTTGATACTCTTTTGAAGTTGGAAGTTTCGATTTTGCGGTATTATATTGTTTATGCTGTGCAATGTCGGAGGAAAGATAGAGTTGCAGAGTTTTTTGAGTTATATGGGAATGAGTTGGTGCAGAGAGGCAAAGATTGGAGTCTGTGGTTTGGTGCGTTGGTTTTGCTTTTTTTTTTTTTTGCCTTTTGTTTTTATGGGAGGGTTTTGTGGTGGGTTTATTTTTTTTAGTGTGTTTTGCAGTGATTCCATATTTGAAGAATCCGAATTTGGATCCTCAGTTTCGTGTTTATTTCTCTAAAGAATGGTATGACGCATTGCGTGTTTCTGTTAGGAATTTTTTCAGCGAGGTCTTCAATGGAACCCATATCCTTTTGAATAGTTCATTCTGATAATGCTTATGATTTACCTTTTATGTTCTTATCATCATTGCCAAACTTTTCATATTGTGAGTGGGGAAATCTGTTATCAAAACTATGATATCTAGTGCCCTGGTCAACTGGTCTGTACTCATTGTTCAAAATATTCTTTGGTATTATACAGCTGTTGTACTACAGATGGTCATGAACATACATATGTTTCAGTCACATGTTTCTTGTTTGTGAACTTATATAGTAACAATGAGTTGATAGTTTATTGAAGCTTTTTTTTTTCCTGTGCTGAGATTGTTATTTTCTTAACTAAACCACGCATCCCTGCCCTGTTAAAGATCAGTTTGGAGAAAAATACTGTTAATCATCTCAAGAAAGACATCAAACAACTTAATTATAAGCTATCACAACTTCAGGGTTTGTTGGAGGATAAAGAGACTCAATTACGCCGTCTCAGAAGGTGTGGTTTATCAATTTTTAAAATTATGCTCATATGATGTCACCATGATTTGATGCCAATTTTTTGACTCAGAACTGCCAGCAGTTCAGCTTCATCAGTTGATTTGAGAGCTGGTCAAGCTAATGCTTCTGCCTCCTCAAATGGTGTTCATGAAGAATTTTCTAGTTTATCTGTGGGTACTGAGGAAGCGTGCTTACCTAACACAAGTGTGAAAGAAACAGCAGCGCTGGATCAGGAAAAAGATGACGATCAACCTGCCAAATTTGGATGTACAGCACCCACATATCAGACTGAATCGAGTTCTTTGGGAAATGTTTGTGTACAAGAAAGCAAAGACCCCAATGCTGCCGGAATGACATTTGATGGAGGTGACTATTCAGCTTATAGTAATGTTGTGACCATGTGTTATTTGTTATGTGCATTTGAAAGAAATATATCTGCTGTTATTAGTTAGAATTTTCCATAGAAGTGATATTCAAATGAGTTGAATTGCTGCTGTTGGTTGTTGTTTACTATAAAGCAGTTTGGTAGTTGACTCATAACTCGTGAGCTTCTTTCTCTATAAGTGACTGGATTAATAATTTGTGCTGTTGCAGCCGATGGCAAGGAATTGCAGTGTGAAGAAGAGTTCACTGAAGTGAAAGTAGACTTTCAGGTGAAATTACTAGATCAAAATACGGATATTCTTGTCATCTTTTCATTTCCACATTATTATTTCTCCATTATAATCTTCCAAACTTGTGTCTTTTCAGGATGCATTTCTGGGCCACACGAGCCCCATCAGTAGATGCCGGTTTTCTGCATCTGGGAACAATATAGCTAGTGCTTCAGTTGATGGCACTGTAAGGTAGGTATAACAGTTCAGGATTCCATGAAGATCTAGGCATTAATCGTTGAATAGTTTGTTGTTTACAAATCTAAGTTCTCATTTTTATTCATTTTGTTTTTTCGTTTCGACAAAGGATATGGACATACGACTCTTCAACTCCAACATCAAGAAATGCAACCATATATTGTGGAGCAGAGATTATGTCTCTTGATTGGGAATGTAAATCTGACCGCTTGGTATGTATTGGGTCATTTTTGACGAACCAGTGATCTGATTCACTGACTATTAAATCATTTAAATTTTAACATTAGGAATTCGTGTTGCTAAGCTTTTTTATTCATTTTGGCAAAGCTTCTCATAGGCACCGCTGATGGAGGCATCAAAGCTTGGAACGTTGATTCAAAGAGAGTTGTTTGTGATCTAAATACAAGTGAAGCATTTCCAAGGCATGCTATGAATAAACTTTAGATACTACTATTCACTCTATAAATTCTTGCATGCTCTTATCATTCTTCTCTTGCAGCGTGTTGGACCTAAAGTGCAGTCCTGTGGAGCCAATATTTGTTTCTGCAGCAGCTTCAAGAAGGTAGTTTGTTCAATCCTTCATTACTTTCCTCCCTTAGCCTTCGTTCCATTATTGTTGAGGTGGCTGTAGATACCAGGATCTCATTTTATTTGCAGGAGTGGTTCAAGCTTTATTGATACTTTGGGATATGCATCCTTAACTGTATGGAACATGAAAACATGGAGAGAAATGGTATGTGCTTCTTAGTCCCACAACATTGTGTTCCAATGTGGTTGAAGTAGTCAATCCTTGTCTAATATATTTCAAATTTAATGAAGACAGTTCTTCCTCTTGGTGAAGATCCACCTGCAATTACATCCCTATGCTTCAATCACAATGGAAAGATTTTAGCTGCTGCTGCGACTGATGGGATGATACACATGTTTGGTATCCTTTGTTTTATATTTAGCTGAACCTTAGGACCCTTAGTCGAGATGGTTGCTTCTAGGAAGACGTAGAAAGAAGAAATGGTAGATATTTGAGTTGGCATGCATTTGATGGAAACCTTTTGTAATTCATTTCCCTCTAAGGTTCTGTGCATTGACTCAATTGAAGTTCCATGTGCTTAGAAGCAAAGCCGTGTGTTAGGTTGTTTTCATTATCCAAAGAAAAGGTTGCATGAGTTTATACAAGCAAACAGTTTTTACCTTAACAACCCAAAGATATGTCTGCTGGTCTGCAAATTACTGGCTGGCCTGCACATGATTCTGCAATAAGTTCAATACTTTTTGGCCCTGATGAGACGAGCATTTTCAGCTTGGGTTTGGATGGAAAGGTAGTTTTGAAGATTGACAGTGGAATAATTCAATTTTTTCATTGGAATCTTAATCGTAAGTCTATTTCAGCTTTCTTCGCTAAACGTGGATTACCTTATGGTGCTGCAGATTTTTGAATGGAGCTTGCAAAACCAAGGTCATGTACTGTGGTCAAGAAACTGCTGCAGGTATTACTGTCACTTGACTTTTTTTTTTTCGTTTACAACTGCGAACATCAATACGATGTTCTTTTTTGTCATTGATGGAAGAAAATAATTGAATTCATTCTACAGATTGTATGATCTTGAAACATCAAAACAATGTAGACATGAAATGGCATTAGATGCTAGTGGGAGGAGGCTATTGGTAACATCTGCCTCAGTGAGAGCACCCATTTATAAGGTGATCATACTTTCCCTATCAGACATACGTTCACATGAACAAGCAATGATAGAAAAAACACTACCAATGTGCCTTTTGTTTTTTCTACTTATATATTCAAACACTATTGTAGGCTTTGCTAGTTGTCTACAGTGTATTCTGATACAGTTGAAAGTCCTTTTTAAACTTGTTGAGTTTGTGAATTTGCGTCAGGTTCGAGGATACACAGATGGGTTGAAAACCCTCCCACATACTGCAGCCATAACTACTGTGGACTGGCATCCAACTTTACCCATTTTCCTGACTGGTTCTGCCGATCACTCTGTCAGGGTGACATCTATGTTGTGAAGATGGTTAAATCTTCTGTTATACACTGCTGCTTGGTCAGTCGAGTTCCTTTGTGTCAATACTGTTGCTTATGGTTGATTAGTTTTGACATTTAACATTGGTTTGGTGCTTGTAATCTATTTCCTACTGATTGTATATTAATGTCATTCATTCTTTAAGGCAAGATTTCCTCCAACAATATATATATTCTTGGGCGTGTCTGTGTCGTTGGAGTTTTAAGCAGATAAGGGGAGATTAATCTGAGCAAGTTAGAAGAAAAATGTAGTTCTCAAGAGCTGCATGAGTTAGCACATCTGCAAGATGGCAATCCGCTTCGTAACTAAGACATGAACAAGAGTTGGTAGTGGTAGGTAATAGGAATCTTTATCAGCCTAAAAAGAACTGAAGCAGATAAAATAAACTCTTGAGAGGATATGAACACAACACTTTTTAACATCAATATGTACAGAAATTCACCGCAAATTGAAAAGACTAGAGACGACGGAAACCAGTAGAACCGATCCGTCGCCCAGGTTTCGGTAACGTTTCTCCAATCACAAAATAATTGTCATTCCAGTCGAAGCCAAACGACCGGGAGAAAACGCTCTGTCAAATTCAAGGTCTGAAAGTGTTACTCATCGTCCTCAGGATCAATAACCATCCTCAACTTCCTTCTCTGTACTGCACTGTCCTGCATTGCACCCGAGGTATCATCTTCAGAGTCATCCAATGCGTCTCCTGCGGTATCATCTTCCGAGTCATCCGATGCGTCATCAGTTTGAATGAGTGGATTCTGCTCTCGCCTTGCACCGGTGGTATCATCTTCAGAATCATCCAATGCATCATCAATCTGATCAAGTTGATTCTGTACCGGCGAAGCTTGTGAAGGCCTTTTGCTTGTTTCTGCCTTTGAGCTTTCTTGTTTACTCACATGGTCGAAACCAATTACCTTTTTAGACACTTCTGAGTTTTCATCTGTTGCTTTCCTCTCACTGGCCATAGGTGTTTGCTCTGAGTGATTTTCCTTCGAAAGAGTCTTTCTGGATTTTCTATGTTCAACAAATAAACCAATACGGCTTAATAACATAACCCAATAAAAGATGCAATCAGGCGGCGTTCTACACAAAATTAACAAAACTTGGGAGTACCTGTTCCTTAGTGACAACAATGTTTCATCGTCAGAATTACGTTCTCCAATAGAAAAAATATTCTGGTCCTCATCTCTCAGGTGCACATCCGTCTGAGACTTCTTCCTGGGAGAAATGCATAGCCAAGTTGCTTAAGTTTAAATAATTCGTATACAAAATACCTTTAAGCTTCAACTACTCATATTGCCTTAAAAAATTCTCAATAACTATCAACACACAGCTCGAGTGCAGAGAGAAAGTTACTTCCGAAGAAGATTGATCAGAAGGTCGTCATCGGAGTCCTGAGAAATTCCTTCATTTGTCAGATCTTGAATCTCCTTATCAGATAATCTGCCAGCAGCCCTTTTCTGACTCCTAACAATGCAACAAAGGAAATTAAAATTGAAATACAATCAGTGCAGCTCGGTTGTTGAACTCGATCAACCATTCAACGCTATAAACGCTATATGTATGAATATTCACATACAAATTCTAAAAATATGCGTCACCAGATGTGTATGCCTCAATCAATGCATAAAAAATTGAGTAAATTCAATATAATATCTTGCATCATTTCAAAACTTGAAAGAGTACCTGTTCATTCTTGACATCAATACTTCATCGTCAGAATTGTGTTCTTTTACAGAAGCATCATTAGTGTCCTCGTCTCTCAGATGCTTATCTGACTGAAACTTCTTACCCTTGGGAGAGCGCAAGCCAAGTTTTTTGAGTTTTCTAGAAACTTGGGCAGCAGTAATGGAATTATCAGCTGCAAGTGCATTTGCAATCATATGGTTGCACTTTTTATGGTCTTTGAACCTGTGCAGTGCATAATAGAAACCCAACTTTAGTTCGCAATAAGGACAAACCTAAAATGCTAAAATTTGAGGCTTTTTAAATCAATAATGAAAAAGATTTAAGATCGCCACAACTCACTGTTCAAATAACACTTTAATCCTTTCTTCATGATCTTTGCTAAAAGCTCGCACTCTTTTTCTCTTGCCCCTGCAACAAAAGCAATGCGTTGGAGCATACTGTCATATCCCATCTGTTCAGCTCATCCTTCTAAATGAAAAAGGCTGAAAAACATAAAAAGAAAATCCGGCTCTGCATTTTATGTTCAGATACTTACGAGGACTCTCTGGGGAAATTTTGTTCTAAATCAATTGAGGTAGTAAGATCACTTCCTTTCTCTCCACTTGGACCAAGATTAGCAGAATTCAATCGGTCAACATGGCGCATCCTTTTCCTTGATGCAACTTCCAGTCCCAGCTGCTTTAGCTTGTTGAAGACTTGTGCGGGTGAAATTAGACCATCGGGATCTAAGCATTCGGCAATAAGTTTACTACAGTTCCCCTCATCTTTGAATCTGCAAACAGATGACGAACCTATGAAGCGTAAAAATAATACAAATCACAAGTAAATAAAACATGATCTAAACGTAAAAGAGACCAACACAATAATGAATTGGAATGGAACTTAAGGACTACCTTTTGTCGGAACATCATGTTTGTATACAAACCGATAATGTGTTCTTGATTCTAAACGCACTTACTTTTCATAGAGTTCTTTTATCCGTGTCTCCAGCTCATCAGTGAGTACAAGCCTTCTCTTCCTCTTAGGAGACCTTTCAGTTTTGCCACCCATTTCTTCTGTTTTTCTTTCATTGTTGTTAGATACATATGTATTATTTTGCTGCATATCCCTGTCAGTTCCGTTCACACCAAAGAAGTATCAATTTTGACTGTTATAATCTCAGCAATAAGATTATTTGCATATCATTTGAAGCAGCAAAGATTGAACAAAAAATAAAAGATATCATGAAACAAAATAAAAAACCTCTGAAGGAGGCTAGAGAACATATGGAGCAAATCTTTAATTGACAATGAAGAAGCATGTCTTACTCATCAAATCCTAGATCATGAGAGATCACAACATCAGCTTCATCATCACCCAGCGCATCTGCAATGCTTCTCGGAGCCCATCCCCTCGTGTCTGATGACCCAAATTCTCCATTTGTTGAATTATTTCCCCATGTTGAAGTTTCCTTTCTCACGCCTTTTAACTCGTGCAATAAATATTCAGCATTTATGTATTGGCATTCTCTGCGAGACTTCCAGAACAGTATTTCTACAAATAAAAGGGGTTGATTCTTCATTTTCCTTAGCATTCTTCTAACCAGAGTGGTAAGAAAATCAACAATGTTTAAATACTCCTTGGACGGACATGACTCTTGCTCAACCAAGATCTCATGGAATTTCGTGAGTAATGATAACTGGACAAATTCAGTTAAAAATGAGTTACATCTATAATGAATAATCTTGTATTCCGTAGCTAATAATCTACAAAAAAGCAAAATCAGAATGAAACCTGATATAACATAGGAGCGAGATTCAGGTCATCAGTGATCCTCTGTAACATGCATATAATATAGTGATTGGTACTCACAGGATTGCTCTTGTACAACCTTAGCAACCAGCATAAGTTACGAATGATGCTATGGTTTGCAAATGCTGATACAAAAGTAGATACTTTAAAATCAACTTCATATGTTGCAGCACGTTGCTCATCATCAGAGGAATCATCAGAGCTGCAAGAGAGATCATCAGGATGGTCATTGTTACCCACTTGAGGAAGAGTGCTTCCATTTCCTGTCTCTGGTACAGATTTCTCAGGCACATCAACCTCAACATCAAATTTTATAGCCTGTTGATTATCAGAAGTAGCATTCTCTAGACCTTTCTCAGGTGCATCAACCTCAACATCTGTTGTAGTGTTCATTTCCTGAAGGGTATCAAAAGTAGCATTTTCCTGGCCTTTCTGTGGCAATTCGTCCAAGTCTCTCGATTTTTCATTGTGAGAACTAGGACTTTGATCCTGGATGTTTGCTTCATTATTCTGCAACTCATTTCTGATTTTATTTATGTTATTTGGTTTTTTCTTCTTCCTGCTCCTTGATTTCTTAGAAACCTTAATCATAAATACTAATCTTAGTTAATTCATCAAAGATTTAACTTTCTTCGTCAATAAAAAAAAAAGTTAAGATGCAAAATATCAGTTTTATGAAATGACCTAAGAAGCATGAACATCTCAGTGCTTTACAAAATTTCCCTAGAAGTTAAGAATTAAAGACAAAGCAGTCATGCTAACAAATCAGCTAGAACTCTCATTTACAAAACAACCTACTGCTGGACATGACTCATATATTGTGCATCTTTACTCAAACAAAAATCTGTACATGGTCGACCATCTTGGACAGGTGCATATTCAGACAGGAACTCATGCACATAAGCGCTTATCTCCAAAATCTAATAGAGTAACATTCAGATAAAAACACAAAAAGAATACCGTTTACAATAAGCAAACTCACCCTTAATGTCCCTCGCCCTTGAAGATTTTCCATCAGCCTTACCATAACATGAATAGTTTCAACCAAGTCTGCAAGATCACTGATGAAAACAATAACGATAAGCACAAAAGTGGTAAAATGAAAGGCAGTGCCATATTCCATAATGTCATAGGGAATGGTTTATCAAAGTTTTCTAACTAAAGAAGATATAGATAAATGGCATATGGACATGGTCCTTCAATTCTTGGGATAAAAATTTTCAAGTGCGTTACTAACATCTTAACATAAAAAGGCTGGACCTTCACGAAGTCCAAATAGAAAACAGGAGTAATCTTTGAAAAAAATATTATCTAGCAAAAGTGGTCGACAATGAATCATCAGTACCATTTATCTTATCCTATTTAGTAATACATTTTCACTAAATCAAATAACATATTCCACCATTTCTATTAGTCTTGTAGTTTTTTAAGTCATAGTTTTGTAGCCTAAGATAGAAAGTGAAATAATTTTAAGAAAGGAGACACCTTTTGGATTGTTTATGAGTGTCGAATGACTTGATTTGGTTCAATATGAAATGACTCATTCCTTCATCAGTTTGATCATAAAATAACTTGTAAAGTAGGATGCGAGCCGTTTGAGGTTCCTTAGAATCTTCAGGCAATAACTTAAGAATCAAATCTAGAATACGTATCTGCATAAAAAAGAAAAGGAGATAGATTAAAAGGGGTATATTTTTGTAAAAGAGATGCAAGAATTCATCACTAAATAAACTTACCATGATTTTCATGAGAGAACCGGATGCAGATAGAAATTTGTGATCATTAGTTTCCTTCAATCCTTCAAAAGCATAGCGCCATTTCGAAATAACCAGTACAAACATTGATTCGTTCATTGTTGCTGCAATTGGTCCACATATATTGCCTTTGAATAATGTGCTATCAGATGCATCAGAAAATGATTGTGAAGTATGATTTTCCACATTTGGCTGTTCGATAACAAATACCCACTTAAAATTGGATTGTACTAAAATTAACTGTTAGATATGGTCATTACGACACCTAAAATTTGAAAAAATTTTCTCCAAGAAAATCTATATATTAAGAACAAAGTAACTCACCTTGGAGTTCAAATATTTGTGATACTGAAAAGAAGTAACAAACTGAGCTACTTGAATGAAGACCATGACATCACTTTTCTGAATTGCATTTTGTTCCTTTTCAATGTCCTTACGAACAGACTCCATCAACACTGATATAAGAGTATACCATAATGAATATTGGCTGTAAAATGAGAGAAAGGAACAAAAATAAAGTAAATCTGACCATTATAGCCCCCCGATAAAAACTGGTTAAGAAAGTCGTGCAGCAACTCCAAAACATCATCCTTCATTGAAGGCAATGTTCCATGGTCCCACATAATTCTTTTAGTTGGTCCTCTATGAACTTTTTGATGTTTATGTAATATGCTCTGAGATGCAGAACTAGGATTTCCTTTGTATACTGCTTTAGAACCATCCTGTAGTAAGAGATCAATAATATTATAAGTTTGTCAAGAGAAACCCACGAGAAATAATTCCGTTGGAGCTACATACCATGGTAAGCCGTGTAAATGTACCACTAAATTGCGAATGACGAGATACATTCCTTAATCTGGATAGCTTTCTTTTCTCTTCTTCTGCTTCCATTATTGACTTAAGACCATCATAAGCTTTGATTCCACCACATTCCTAAAATGCCAAACTCTCTTAGACATACATGAAAAGTATGTTAAGTTATTGTTAAAGATGTAAACAGAAGTAAATTTTGGCGCGGAGATACTATAAATGTGGTCTGTTTACAAAATAGAACGAATGATTAAAAATATTACAAGTCGCTTGAAACTAACTTCAACAGTAATAATAAAATACAGGAGCATGATGGACCAGCTTCACTTTGCTTCATGAACCAATCAGACTTGCACTTATTGTAGCTAAAACATAAAATTTAGACAAAAAGAAAATGACTACTAACCTCTGAATCCTTCAGACGAGCCTTGTTGGCGATCAGCTGAGGATCTTGGCACATAAAAATGTAATGGAATATTTCTAACAGAAGCAGATTATCCTGATGAAGATAACTATATGAACCACCAACATGCTGAGTCAACACTATAATCAGGTCCATCACATTCTCATGAAACAAAAGCTCTATGAATCTGTCTCTTAGAGACAGAAGTTCCGACGCAGAGCATCCAACTTTCTGGGACAAAGAAATGTCTTGAATAGCTAGAACATTCCGAAAGAAAGTCAAAACCAGCTGGACCAATTTCCAATCATCCTCGCTAAATGCTTCACTACAATATACCATTACAAATACACAAATCAGATTGCTAATGTTGCAGAAAAGCAATAAACAGAATACACTAAGAAACTCGGCATGATTATTCTACAATTAAAATCAAACAAAAGGGAAATAGTTATCTTTCTCACCGTTCAAGATTTTCAAGTGGGGTTTCAAGAAGTGAAACAATAACTATGATTGTTTCACTAGTAGTTATCGCGGATTTAAGATCCCAAAGGCACTCTATCTGTTGAGGAATATCACTTGACGATGGCTCAATCGGCATTGTCAGAAACACCAAAACCTTCACTGATAGATCAATTCAAATCCCCATTATGTTACTTTTTTTTCCTCAAAATCCATACAAAAAACTACAATTACAAACATAAATCAACAAACCTGCATTCAAGACCAAGCTACGATCATTCTGACAATACTGAATAATCGGAATTAAATCCTTAGACACAGTTTTCCACTTGCAAACTAACTTAAACACATCTCGAGTTTGCGGATCATCTCGTCTCAAAAACCTAAGCAAATCTCTCAAATTCTCTGCCAAAAATCAAAATTCTCAATTACTGCTACAAATAGTAAACAAAAATGTTCATCGAGAAAAACAATTAGTGAATTACCTGAACATGTTTCACTTGGAGAGTAACCAATTCGATCTCCGTTATCATCCTCTTCGGCTACGCCGAGAGTGGTGCAAATACCGGTTAATCCTCGCAAGTCCATGTGGTCACTGGTTTTTCACAAATGTGAAATTTAGATCTGATGGATGAAGATGAGAGAGGTTTTGGGGCTTTTGTGGCGCCAACTTGAAAGGAGTATAATTTTCCCGCGCTATAAATTTGGCCTATATAAGCAGTGTTAATTGCGTATGCGGTTACTAGACTTTTTGTTTCATTAAAGCCCAAAAAAAAAAATATTTCTACAATTTAAAACACAAAATCGGACACTCTCTTAATTTTTTGATTATATTATTAAAAACGAGTGTACTAAGGTTTGAGTGAGCACAGTGTAATATTATACAGATAATTATTATTTTCTTAATCTTTTTGTTATAATATAAAAATTTAATTTAAAAAAAAAAATTAAAAAAATACCTAATAATATCTTTAATTACACTAGTTAATTTCATATTGTAACATTCTGGATATTTTTCGTCATAAAATGACGATAAATATGTGTTTTATTGTTAATATATAAAGATATACGAAAGATTGATCGAAGGTTGACGCGAAACGATCGACGAAAATCGGAAAATCTGGAATTAAGGAGAACGCGCAGTGGACAGTAAAGTACGTGTGGTCGCTGCCACACCGCGTACTTCACTGCCACCCCGCGTACTCACCTGCCAGCTTGAAAAAAATATATTTTTCGATACATCGAGAAATCGAGACTCATTTTTACTTTCAAAACTAGAAAACCTTCAGAGCTTTGGTAGAAAAGGGCTGGAAACAGCAGGGTTTGGAGATTTGATATAAAGAAGGAGATTTTAACTTGGTTTTGGAAGGAAAATCACTAAGGTAAGAAGATGGAAGTTGATTTATGGTTTATATATGATTTATGATTGAATTATGGTTAGTTTA
>CANYCX012586952.1:0-15563 GCA_948193385.1 Breynia disticha f. nivosa | reverse complement strand
AGTAAGGGGATATTCAGGCCAAGTAAGGGCGTAAAATCTATGGTCCATAGTACTTTATAACCAATACGGCCAAGAAAGGGTGTAAAATTCAGGTCATATTAAGAAAAGCATTAGTGGTCATACACTTGCATTCATCATGTTGTATTTATCGTGACTACATGAGTATATTTTGATTGACTAGATTGGTTGTTTGAATGGGGAGATTGATGTCATGTGTGGTAGGTTATGAGAGTGATGAGCTTGATAAGCTTATGAATTATGGTATGGATTATGAATGTAATGGAGACCATGTTATGCAATTATGTTTGGAATTGAATTGGTTAGGTTTATGGTGGGATCCAATTATGTTGGTTGTGTGTACTTAAAAATGGTGTTGAGGAAGATGGGATTGGTATGTGATGATTGAATTATATTGCTTAATTGTGATGTGAGTTAGAATGTTTGTGTTTAGCTATTGAATTGTGGATGGAAAAGTTGTGAGTTTGTGTTGATTTATTTTCAGGAAAACAGTGTGTTATGTGTGATTGTTGCTAAGTACGCGTGACCGTTGTGACAACGCGTACTTAACTACCACTACGAGTTTATGTGTACTCAAACTACGCGCGGTGGTCACGACAATGCGTACTTGTACACCACCACGCGTAGTCCATAGCACCCCGTGTAGTGTGCTGTTTTCAGCACATTTGGTGTTTATATATAACTTTGAAAATGTAAATGGTTAATAATGTGGGTGTATGAAGTGTATGAGTGAAATTGTTTGACTGTTTGTTTATTAAATTGATGATTTATCCACATAATGCTAAGATCATTAATACGACATAGTTCACACAAATAGAGATAAACATGTTAATGCTAAGGAAAGTTGTCCATTTCGATAAGTGTTGCTTATTGAGTGTCAAAACTCATTGGGTTTTATGTCTTCCGTGTGGGCAGGGACTCGAGGGACATTTTGCTCGTGAAAGTGTAGATTTTGCTGCTTGTTTCTGACTCATCTTCACAGGAACAAGAGGACCGAGGTGGGATGTGCACTATGACTTGTTATTTTGTAATTAACATACAAAAAGGTTTGTATTGAAGTTTGGCAGTGCACAGCTGTATTTTGTGAGGTTATGATTGAAATGGGATAGTGTCGGTTCCTTTTCTTTTATAACCCTAATGATTTTTTATTTCTTACTTTTTGGAACATTCCTCCTCAAACCTCGTAAAGTTTTATTAAAGAAATGAATGTATATATGAATTTTCCAAATTTGTGTTCTTTACTTATTATTTTTAAATATTATGATGTCCGAATCTGATTATCATCTTGGAAGAATTAATTTAACACACAAGGTGATAGTTGAGTTTGGGTGTCACAACAAGTTATAATAATAAATAAGAATATATTTTTCAAAATATAATGAACTAATAATTCTTTTATGTTTCAATTACTATTGTATACATGGTTGAGTTCCAAAAGCATGGTTTACCACATGCTCATATTTACAAGTGCTTAAATCCAAGTGATATCGACAAAGTTATATACACAGAAATTCCAAACATGATACAAAATCCAAACTTATTTAAAATAGTTAAAAATTACAATATGCATAGACCATGTGGTCAGGCTAGGAAAAATTCTCCATGTATGTCAGAAGGAAAGTGTGTAAAACACTTTCCAAAAAAATATATCAACGAAACAACAACGAATAAAAATGGATATCCACTTTATAGAAGAAGGAACAACAAGCGTTATGTTGAAAAAAATAGAATACGATTAAGTAATATCCATGTTGTTCCTAACAATCCAGATTTGTTGTTGAAATATGATATTCATGTCAATGTTGTAACACCCCAAAAAATGTCCATTTAATGTTGAAATAATGTCTAAAATAAGTTGGAAGAACGTATATATATATATATATATGTCGGGAATTGAAATGAGGCCAAAAATGAAAGATGGTGCTGTCTGCACCACATTAGCATACGTTAATGTGGTGACTAACGTACGTTATTTTGAGTTTCACTTGAATAACGTATGTTAGCAGCCTGAATAACGTACGTTATTCTGGTTTGGTTTTCCAAAATAACATGGGATGCTTATCCTACATTAATTTTTCTAAACATACATTAGCGGGGGTCTGGACATGTCATTAAAAAGGCTCAAAATAGCCATAAACGGGGAAAACATCCTCAAACTCTCCCAAACACTCTCCCAACCCTAGAAACACTTCCCTAAACTTCCTCAAATACAAAACCTACTAGCAAACATGTGGATTCCAGCGGATTAACAACAAATCTGCCCCTCTATTCGATTCTTTCAAACTAGGATTTGAGGCAAGGAAGAAGAGAGGTAAGAATCCATAAATCTAAGCTGAAATTTAAGTGAAATAAGGTACATTTGGTAGGGTTTTATTGTGTTTTCAACCTAGTTACTAAATGTATAAACATGTAACATAAAATCTGAGGATTTGTGGGAGATTGAGGAATTTAGGTTTGTTCGAAAATTAGGGATTTTGGGGAAACTGAAGAGTAAATGAGAAATTGAATATAATGTGTTGTGTATAGCATGAAATGTGTCATGATTTGTGTAGGAGGCGACAATTAGAACCCTAATCAGGAATCGAGCGAAGAGCCGATTCGTGGAGTTCGAGGTAAGTGTACTTTTGATGCTTACCGTGGTAGGTTCTTCCTTTATATGGTTAAGCGTGTTTGATTTATGTGTTAATGTAAAAATGGTAGTGGAAATGTGTCCATAAAAGAACTTGGTTGGTTGAGTTGACTTGTATGGAATGTTTGGAAATTTGTAAGAGTGTGTGGTTGATATGCGCCGAATGAAATTGGTGATGGTAAGGTACTATGGAAATGTTTTAATTAACTAAATTGAATGTAATGGTGAGTTTGCTTAAAAGTAAGTAAGTATGAATAGAGATGTGTTTATGAGTTATGTGGCAAAATGAACTTGAAATGTTTGGCTTGTGACTTGTGTGATGTAAGCTTTGTTTAATATTTCAATTGTGTGGGAACTTGTGAATGATATGTTTCATTAAGAAAAAGGGATGAATGTTCATAAGCTTATGACTTATGTGATCAAATGAATGATGTATGCTTGGTAATTATATTGTGGAGAGTGGAATTCCAAACAGAACTTGAATGTGATGTTCTTTATGAGGAATGTTGTATGATCATAAGCATGAAGCATATAATGAATTATGTTTGAATATGCATGTGCATGTTACGAGTGTTCCTTTATGGTTATGGTGATGAATTCGTATGAGTTAAAAATGTTGTGTGTGTTGGTTTATGCCACGAGTGGGTGTTTATGGGTATGTGTGACTTATGTTGTGGAAATGAAATGATTAATGTGGAACATTCAGGTGTTTGTGCTATTGTGAAATTGTGAGATGGAATTTGGAAATGTATGAATTGCGTTCACACATGTCATGAGTGGCATTGCATGAGCACAATTTGTATGTTCATACATTGAGTCATTAAAGGGAAGACGAGTTTTTCTTCCACATGATAAAATAGGGGATTAGCCCAATTGTGAACAAAAGAGCCTTGCTCTTATTGTTGCTTTGAGAGGGATTTATCCCTAATGAGATTTGACGCTAAGCGAGAGCTCGATGCTGGTTAACCCCAGAGAAAAGCAAGCGAGAGCTTGACTTGTGAATAGGAAGGCGAGATGTTCTTCCACATGGATAAAAAGGGGATTAGCCTAAATGAAATGAAATGAGAGAGAGAGAGACATCTCTTAATAAAAGGGGTATTGCCAATTGAGCAAGAACTCACTTTAAGGAGAATTACCAACTTATGAGAGTGGACTCTCTCACGTGCACATTAAAAGAATTAAGACCCAAGGCATATGTTGTGTGCAAATGCATTAGCATTTCACTTGCATTCATTATGCATACATATTATTGGTTGCATGGAAATGAATTTGTGTGTGTTATGGTTATGATATGAGCATGACTTGTGAATGAGCAACATGTGCTCTTGTATGTGTTATATGGATTGTGAATAATCTTGCATGGTTATATAGTGGTGTGATTGTGAGTGCTTATATGATCTAGTTGAATTTGTGCTTGTGGAGGTATGTTATGATTTGTGATCCGATGAGGATAATGAGGAATATGATATGTGGTTATGAATGGAATTAGGTATGTACGTGTGTGGATTTGTTTAGTAGAGAAAGTTATATGTTAAGTGGCCTTGGAATGAAAGTAATGTGTTGGTCATATTCGTGAATGAATATATATATATATATATGATGACTCAATATATGTTTTGGTTTAGAGTTGTGAATTGGTGAATTGCATGTTGTTGAAATAGGGTTTATACCTTGTGGCTTGATTGTGAAATTTGATTGTGAGTAAGTGAAAAAAATGAAATGAATGTATGATGAGATGTGCATGATTATGTTGTGGTTAGGTTGTTTGATTGAGGATGTTATGTGTGGATATAAGAGGTGTGAAATAGTTGAATAAGAGGCTAAGATGGTTGGTTTGGCTTGCTTGAATGGTGTATGAAATGCATAAGTCTCAGACTGGACTAAAATGTGGGCAAAAGGCTTTTGGATTGCCTTAACATACGTTAAGTCAAGGATTAACGTACGTTAAGGGGAATAACGTACGTTACCATGCTGGTAACATACGTTATTCTTGGTCTGGAAACCAGCACAACTTGCTGATGAATAACGTACGTTAGGGTCAGGTTAAACCTACATTAATTGTGTCCAAAAACCTAGTTTTAACCCGAATAACGCACTAAAGTATATCTGAACTAAGTGAGTAATCTAGGATGAATTCTCTAGCATTTAAAGCACCTAAAGGAATGTATTTGACATGACAACGGTGAGCCATTAGGGAATTAAGGCATAAGCACGCCTCGTGCTGGCCAAAGATTCCCTGCACTTCATCTTAACAACACTAGGGATATCACTTACTGAGTATTTTTATATACTCACCTTTGTATGTTGTTGAATGTTGTGAAGAGTGACAGAGATTAGTGACGGGACTACATTTTTGGCAAGGCTAAGTGGTGCGATATTGAAGAAGGTTGAGCTCCTAGTTTTTGGGTTATGATTGTGTGTATGTCTATACAATTTTAGTATAGATAAGATTTACAAACATGGCATGTTAAACGTTTTCCATTGCTTCCGCATTTCGATTATCTTATTTTGTGTATGGCCAACATTGGTTTTTATTAAATGATTTGAAAACTATGTTTCTCATTTCTTCTCTATCGTATAATTTATGTTTTAAAAAGAAAAAAAAATGGTTGCCAAAATCATAATTTATTCGAAAATGAGATTTGTAAAATTGGTGTTCACAAATGTCGAGTGGTGCAACTTGCAACGGGTAATTAAATATTTTTTTAAGTACTTAAACAAGGAAAATGATTGGTTTACCATGACATCATGCAGATAATGAAAATAGTGAAAATGTTCAAGATATGGATGAAATCAATGGTTATTTTGAATGCAACTATATATCCTCTTGCGAGGCAATACAGAGAATTTTAAGTTTTACAATCAATTATCGTGAACCAGCTAAAAAAACAATTGAGCTTTCATTTGCTGGATGAGTAAACAATTGAATTTAACAATGATGATCCTATAAACGATGTGGTTAAAAAAGTAGGCAAGGATACTTTAATGTTTATGAGGTGGATGGAGGCAAATAGAGAATATCCATAATCAAAAAAGTTAACTTATGTTGCATTAAAAAAAGAGTCAAATTATGTTGAGTTTTCCCAACATTATGTTTGGAAAGAAGTGAAGGAACTGGGCCAATCAACAAATGAAAAAAATAAAATTAAAAAAATGGTGTCCAAGACAATGTGATTTCAATATTGGTCGTGCCTTTTTGTACATCCAAGTGCTTGAGAGATGTACTATCTCAGGATTTTGTTGAATATCATAAGAGATTCCACATGTTACGAAGATACTAGAACAGTTAATGGCATAACATACCCTACATTTAAGGATGTTTGTTATTCTCTTGTGTTATTAAAAGATGACAAAGGGTACATCAATGCTATTAAAGAGGCTTTTTTGGGCTTTAGGTATTTATATGTGTACTCTTTTTGTAATATTATTATTTTCTATTTGTATTTCTATGCTTGAAAGAGTTTGGGATGATACATGACAACTTCTTTTTCCGAAGATATTCTTCACAAACAATGTAGAATTTTTCATAACTGAGGTAGTAGATTTAATCTTTTTTCCTTCTTTTAAAATTGATTAAAATCTTTTATGATATAAATAGTAATTTAAACAATTAATCTTTATGATTTAAAATAAAATTGTTAACATATTTGGATTTGATTGATGATGAATTAAAGAATTACACGTCTACTGAGATTGAAAAGATGTTGAAGAGAAATGGTAAAAGCTTAAGAGATTATCCTAATTTTATTTTTTTCAGATTTATTGCTCGCAGAAATAGGAAGAAACAGGTTAATTCAGGACGATATTTGTTATGGTCGAGATGAACTGACACGATGACACTTTGTTTTATTTTCACATTTGAATGAAGATAAAAAAAACAAATATATGATACTGTCATGTAAGCAGTTAACAATGGTAAAGAAGGCGTATTTTTTTGTGTATGGTTATGGAGGAAACGAAAAAATGTTCATTTGAAAACATTGTCATCAGCTCTATGTTTCAGGGGTGATATTGCTCTGACTGTTGCATCAAGTGGTATAGCTTCTCTCATAATTCTTGGCGGTAAAACAACACGTTTAAGATTTTGTATTTCACTGGTAGTCAACGAGGATTCCAATTGCAATATCAAATAGGGCAGTTTGTTTGTCGAACTTATAGAAAGAGCACGACTAATCATATGGGATGAAACACCAATGGTACACAAATACTATTTCGAAGCATTGAATAAAACCCATAGATGTTTTGCGATTCTCAAGACATAACAGTCATGGCCTATCTTTTGGAGGTAAAGTGGTTGTTTTCAGAGGCGACTTCAGACAAATTTTATTGGTTATAAACAAAGGTAGTAGACAAGATATCGTGTCAGCTTCATTGAATGCATCATATTTATGTAAATCTTGTAGAGTCTTTAAATTAACAAAGATTATGAGATTACAATTTGACAGTATGGACCCTGAATTAAAAGATTTAAGAATTTTTTATGAATAGATTTTGAATGTTGGAGATAGTAGAGTTGGAGGAGAAAATTATAGTTACACAATTTTCAATATTCCAGAAGATATTCTCATAAAAGCATCTCAAATCCTCTTGCATCAATGGTTAAAAGTACATATCTAAATCTGTTAAAAAATTGAAGAATGTGACGTACTTGCAAGAATGCGGAAATCTTGCTTCCTACACTTGATGTGGTAAATAATGTAAATGACAAAGTGATGTCAACTTGGCCGAGCGAAGAAATAACTTACTTGAGTTATGATAGTATATGCAAAGTTGATGAGTGGTCAAGTAGTTGGTACAACATTTACACACCAGAAATTTTGAACAAGAATGTCAAATCACAAGTTAACTTTAAAAATCGGTGTTTTTACTATGTTGTTACGCAATCTAGATTAACTATGTCGACTGTGTAATGATACAAGGTTATCAATTTCACAATTGAGAAAACATGTTATAGAAGGTGAAATTAAATATGGATGCAACGTTGAATAAAGAGTTTTTATACCACGTCTACTTTTAACACCTTCAGATATCAAGCTGTCCTTCAAACTTTAAAAAAGAGAGTTTTCATTAGTTTTCTACTTCGCAATGACTATCAACGAATATCAAGGACAATCTTTTTCGAGCTTTAGACTTTACCTTTTTATTCACGGTCAAATTTATGTTGTTATTTCTAGAGTAAAAAGCACATCTAGTCTACGAAAAAGGTGAAGACGAAGACAATGTGTGTAATTCTACGAAAAATGTAGTATATAAGAAAATATTTCAAAATTTATAACAGCAACATATTAAATAGAGTAATTTTTCATATATTTTATTTTTTAAATATATTTTATTATATTTTATGTAATTATTAAATATTTTACATATAGAATAAAACTAAACACAATCCTAATCAAAATTATCGGACGCATCATACGGGTTGTTGGGTTAGTTATATTTATCAAACAACTAATTGTTTTTATCACTTAATTTTTAATTATAAATAAATAAATTAAATATTTTATACTTAATTTTCAGTTTTATTAAACAAATCTGAACTGCATTTGTAGAAGTTTTAAGTATATTTATACAATAAAGAAAACTAAAATGATATTTGTGTTGAATTTACCCAAAGATTTACCCGTGACCAAATTGAACACTGCTATAAGAAGTTGGAATTGCAATGAACCGCACTTTCTATAACCCTAACCTTTATTTCAACATCATACATTCTACGATTTCAAAAAAAAAACATCATACATTCTACTTCTTTAAACCACAACTTTTCTTATTATTGCTATTCTTTTCTTCATTACAACCTTCTCTGGATAAAGTCCTACTCAGGTGAGTCTTGGACTTTCTTTTCTTCTCATCAATTATTTGTTTGGTTATTATTTGTGGTTTTCCTGCGTTGGTTTTTACCAGAATTTAGCGTTTAATTTATACCCTGTTCTGTGAAATCAATGATATCTGTGTTTATGCTAGTTCAATAGGTTTCGTTTAATCAATTGCTTGGTTTGTGACATGACACTGTGTGTTTCTTTGTGGGAAATACAAATGTGGGTGTTGTTTCAAACTTAATAAGCTTTTGGTCCGGTCTGTTCGTGGGCCAACTGTGTAAAATTTGATTGAAGAGACAGCTGCTAGTGATGTGAATTTGCTTTTTTGATAGGAAGAAAATGCCGTTTATTAATTTTAGAAGTAGATTAGTCGCTTCTGTTTGTGAAATTTATAGGCTGTGTTGCTTATTATTCTTTTTTTTTTGTGAGTTTCTGGCCCTATGCTTAGCTAATTTGTTGGCTAATGTGTTATTTGTTCTACTAACATCACGCAGGTTAAACAATGCCGAAGGTGAAGACAAACCGTGTCAAGTACCCGGAGGGCTGGGAATTGATCGAGCCTACTCTTCGTGACCTGCAAGCAAAGATGAGAGAAGGTTTGCATATAGGCAACAAACCAATGAATTCCTTTTCCCCCTGGATACTCTGTTCAATCCATTTATTGGTAATTGTGTTGCTGCTAATGTCTAATTTTATGTTTTAATTTCCCTACAGCTGAGAATGACCCACATGATGGCAAGAGAAAATGTGAGGCCTTGTGGCCTATTTTTAAAATAGCACATCAAAAGAGTCGTTATATTTTCGATCTTTATCATCGAAGGAAGGAGATATCCAAAGAATTATACGAGTTCTGTTTGGATCAAGGCTATGCTGACCGTAATTTAATTGCAAAGTGGAAAAAGGTTGGTCTCGCTGCCCTTTAATTTGAATTTATGATTGTTTACAGAATACTCATTTGATTTTAGACTGCTATAGTGAACAAGCCTTGCATTTAATTGTAAATGTTTGTGTCATGATTGTTGGCCATATTAATTGATTTGATTGTTCATTGGAGTACTGCAGTGAACAAGCAGTGCATTTTATACTTGTTCTCACTTGTCTTCCAAATGATTGAAAATGGAAGAATACATGAAAAGTAATTTGTATTGCATGCTGCAATTCAACCTGAGAGAGCTGGTTTCTTGGGTTATAAATGGTGTTTGTGATTTTGTAACGGATACATGATATGCATGTATGTATGTCTGTATGCTTAAGTTTTCCTAGAAACACGTCAATTTGAGTTTTTTTTTGTTCGAACAGATGTGCCAGGATAAGCCTTTTCTTCATCCATATGTAATTTGTTATATTGTTTTTGTTTAGCTTGGTTGGGTGATTGTGTTATTATTCTGAGTGCACTGTTATTATACCAAGACTATTCCTATTTAAACTCTGTTGTGGAAGTTTTGAATCAGTGGCAGAGCTCAGGTGAGAACCTAGGAAGTAGGATCTTGTGCTTGTATTTAGTATAACATAATGAAAGAATTTTTTTTGTGATGGATACATTTTGACGTGATCATCCCTGGAAGTTATGATGTTTAAAGTTTTATTTTGTTATTTTAATTTTCAGCCAGGATATGAGCGTCTGTGTTGCTTAAGATGCATACAACCACGAGATCACAACTTTGCGACAACGTGTGTGTGCCGAGTGCCGAAGAATTTGAGGGAGGAGAAGGTGATAGAGTGTGTTCATTGCGGCTGTAAAGGCTGCGCAAGTGGAGATTGAGCGGATGCGTTGTGTGAGAGATACTGCCTTGTCTTCTGTGCTGTGTGGGATGATAAAAGAAGTTGTACAAGGAATCGGTTTTATGTCACTTTGGCATTTGTTAAGATTAAACCGAGAAGAAGTGTATGCATCTTGTGTGTTGAGGAATGTAATTTTGTTGTTGGGTATACGCAGCCAGGTGATCTTGGGTAGCCAAAATGCTTCTATATGATCAGAAGCTTGGTTTTGTGAAACCTTTCGAACTAATGAACACTAACTCATATTTAGTTTAACCTTTTAACACTTTTTAATCTGAATTTTCGATTATTATACGAAATTACAATAGTTTTTTTTACAGCAACCGAACGTTGGTATTTTAAAGAAGACGCACATGTTTTCTGCTGAAAAAGAAACTGAAAACTCATTGCATGTACAGAAATAGTAGCAGAGAGGTTATAGGTGAAAATTGGGATATTTAGAAGAGAGGGTCATAGGTGCAGGATCATAAATATAAAGACTCATTGCATATACACCTTTTTTTTAGTTTTTATTTAAAAGTTAGTTATTTTTAATTTTTTTTGAGTAGATAATGTTTATATACAGTTTACATAAAGTTAATGTAAACTTAATATTTAGCTTAAATGATAAAAAAATTATATACAAGTTAATTTTTTAAAAAATATAAAAATATAACAATTAAATATATATATTATGCTAAAAATTCATTTTAAGTTTAAATCTATGAAAATAAATATAAATTTATATAAAAAAAATATTAAATACATATATAAAATTTATATAAAGTTTATATGAAATTTATATTTACAAAAATCAATTCCATACAAAGTGCAATTAAAAAAATTAAAACTAGCAAAAAAATTTGAAAACACCTTACTTCTACAAATAAAAAAGTAAATACATGGTATACTATGTAATTATACTATGTAATTAATCCAGTTCTCTGCAGTACACATCAAGCACTCTTCTATTTTTCTTCATGAATGCCTGAGTTTACTTGTTCAACATTATATGTTAGGTCTATTTTAATTCGAATTTTAATGTCAAATGAAGTTCTGTAATATCTTTGCTTCATCCTTCATTCATGTCATCTTCGTTTGTTAACACAACTATTGTATTCTTCAAAAAATTTCACTATAATACTACAATGTATTTTTGTTGATCAGTTTATACAAGCATCAATGTGATTTTTCTTCAACGAGACAACGCACTTGAGAAGATTATGATAATGCTTTTCTCAGCATCAATAAATGATGTGTGTGAAATAAACTTATCATTCACCAAAATTTGCATTCATCTGTTCAATGGATTGATAAAGATGCTGAAAACTCTAGAATCTATAAAGCTTCTTCTACAAATGAAATCTAAAGCCAAATTAAGAAAACAAATAAAACAGGTGTGTCAATACAACAACAGATCAAACTCTCCCGAACAACCGACAGGATGCTCGGAGGGAACGCATAGTAGCTCAGACGTGTAATTGGATTTCGGTGGAACTGTAGCTTACAGTATGACGATCCCTCCTTTTGCTGCTGAAAAAACACAACGCTTATCATGCCAAAATACCTTCATGGACTGGCCGCTGAGTTCATGCAAAATATCCAACTTGCCTTCTCAACGATGATTCAGATTCTGCGCTACGGCCACTATGATCAAAAATCATACTTTGTTCTTCCACTCATTAAAATAAGGCACAGCATATCAGAAATGTCAGAAAACTCCCTATAGAAATTCCAAGACTCGAGCATTAGGCGTTTCCTCGATCCCTTGAAATGAATCACCTGCATCATAAAACAAATGGTGTTAGATATTCAACGCCCTTGCTTCGCTGATACCACAACTTCAGAAAGTTCCTACTCATCATTCCTTACAGACGGCAACTTATAGCTTCCATGCGCAGGGACACTATTTATACAAATTTCATTATTTTCTTGGGGAGGAAGGACGGACTAAAAGAACATGAAGCAATATTGATCATCATACTTTAGTATATACAATACCTTGACATCCAAGGGCAGGCCATGAAATTGACCAGCACCCTCAGGAGGTGTCCAGTTATACATAGCACAAGGTAGAAATAGCACTGAAGTATCACCAATGTCTTGCTGAAAGGCCTGGTGTCTAGTAAATCTTCTCAAATCAAAACCAGGTTGAGATTTTATGACCCAAGCAAGAGCTAGTTGATCTCCAAGCATCCGCGAAGCTTGTATGTACTTGGAACTATAAACTTTCAGCACTTCTTCAAGGAAATTCTTTGCCCTGTGATCAAATAAGTATTACATTGCTTTCACTTCCAAATTTTTTTATTTTATCATGATATTTTGTTATCCTGACTGAAGAATTCAAATAAAATAACAAAAACACATTTAAAAATTTAACATGACAGAAGAGAAAATGAGTCAAAATAACATATGGACAAAATCAAACTTCAAAAACACAATAGTTTGAAATTCCAACTGATCAATATTCAAGAGATCTCGCCAAAACAAGAAATTCAAAAAGCCAAAGTGATGTCTTCCAGGACAATATCAATAATTCAACCTGTCATGATATCATTATCATGGCCAGACATGGAAAGACATTATAGTCAATTGCAAATAATATACCTTAAAATAGCATCAGCAGTTCCCCTCACAGCTATAAATCCTGAATTCAAAGGTTGATCCTTGTTGTTACGGAAGGTCAGAGCTAAATGAAAATTATGGTAGTTAAGAAAAATGTTTTGCAGGTCACCAACCACAGCTATGTCAGAATCCGTAAAAATGTAATGAATTATTGGGCCTGGATTCTCATCAAGCTCTTTCAGCCTCATTTCTAGAAAAGTCTGCAGGGAACATACAAATCAAATAACAACAATCCAAAACTAGCGTCCAGTTTCAAATATAGCAAAGAAAATAAGTGACTGGAAGTTAACAGATGTAAATCTGTATCTATAGAAGAGAATGAGGCGATAAAAACTAAAAAGACCATTAAAAAATCAATATCAAAATCATAACAAAGACCAAACATTTATATAACCAAACGGAACATCTATATGAGAACAGATAATATTCTACCTATAGTATCAATACGATGTGCTCTTACAATATAAGATTTGATTCTCTGCAGCATCAATTTCGCTCGGGAATATTCACCCTCAATAGGAAGCACAGTGACACCATTTCTTTGCATTGGTAGATCAGAAGCCGGATCAGTTAGGATAATAACATTGCTTCGAGGCATTGTCACCTGAGAAATATCCAACTGTTACTCATTCAACAAAGCACTGTATCTTTCCCATATGAAGACATCATCGCTAAATTCATACAATGTAGTAGACAATATCAGCCATAATCTTTTCAGTTTTTGCTAGAATTCAACAAATTCTACAATTAAAAAGTATCAAAGCTGAACATAAAAATGCAACAATTGATAAACAACAAAATCGCGGCAAATAAGCCATACCTGAATAAAGTTAACAAAGACATTCAAAATGGCAATAGATCTCTCAGTCTTACTATAAGAAGTATTCCCAACAGTAACCAAATCCGAAGCACGAGCATTCACCGGAGCATTATTATAAACAGTAAAAACAGTCACAAAAGAAACCCCATCTCGCAACCTCATATACGAAGGAGTTGGCATCGAACCAGTCTTGTTTAAAGCTCTAATCCCTTCAATCCCAACAAATTGAACGCCGAAATTGTAAAAGAAACAAAATTAAACATCATAAAATAATACCATGGAGTGAAATAGCGTTAACTCAAAAGGGTGGGAGTAAAATAAAAATACCATGGCAGTGGAGACGATCAGGCAAACCTTGGCCAGCAGGGGGAGATTCTAGCACAAGGTGGTCGAATTTATTGTGTTTGTTGGGAGGAGGAATAACAGAGCGCAGTTGTATTACTGTGGAAGTTAATTAAAAGTGAAAACTTTTAAGAATAACCAAAGGACAGAAAAAAATGAGAGAGGAAGTTAGTACCTGAGAGAAGATGGAATATGAGGAATATGAGAGGGAAGAATAGTAGCAACCCCCGCCATCCTCCCACGCTAGATCTCATCACTATTGCCTACTTCACATCAACATTTCTACAAATCTCCTTTTGCCGCATCCAAAATCATTTTATATCTTCCTAACACTCCAAATCTTGATTTTTCCTTTTCAAATATAGGGACGTATTTTGAAATTTTATTAAATTTCACGAACATGTGCGACTTGATCTCCCCAATTTGAATGGGACGAATTTTTTAACATTTTACAAAAAACGGAACGGAGCATGAAACAACACGAAAATAAAAATAACGGGACTAGATGGGGTTGGATTTAATACACCTGTCCATTTCTCGTCTCGCTATAAAAAAATATATAAAAATAATATAATATATATAATGTAATGCAAAATATATTATATTTTATTTATGTATTTATTATAAAAAGTACAATATAGACACTTACACTTTATTTTTTAATGAGATATTGATTATACTATGAATTATATATTTTAGACTATAATAATTTCTAAAGAAACATAAATTTTATAAATAAAAAAATCATATATTTAAAAATGGGGTGGGGCAAAACAATTACGAGTTTCATATTTTTTAAGAGATATGGGGATGAGATATTAATTTCGTAACCTGATGAGTTACGGGATAGGTACGAGAAAAGAAAAAAAATATTGTGGGGCGATGATGGAGGTCATAATCCGGCCCGACCCGCCCACTGTAATTCCTAGCAGTAAGAAATGAGTTTGGATCACGTCAGTTCGGTTCTGATTTAAGAACTAGACTCGACTCAAGTCTCAGTTTTTATATTTTAAAAGAACTGGAACCAACTCAAAATATCGATTATTTCGGTTTAGATTTTTTGGTATTTTGGCTTAATTCGGATCTGTTTTTCGTGTCTTTTCGTCTTGTGAGCACCCCTAGGTAAAATTGTACATTGAATGAGTGGCAGAAGGTCTATTTATAAATAGATAAAGATGATGTTACAATCTTTCTTTGATTTTAACTTTTGAATTCAACTTTGAATTCAATATTTAATATTTGAACGTGACATATATTGTATATTTAATAAGCAGATTGTATCTGACCGATTCTTTAAAGAGGATACCATATATATAAACGATTCTTCAATGAGTATATTGTATCTTGTATGATTTTGATAAATGCATGTATCTGAATTTATTATTAGTATACATGTAATAAACAACTTATAACTGTGACGCCCAAATTTAAATACCATTTCATAATTTAATTATTTATTTTCCAAGAAATGACATTCAAACTTGAACATCAATTTGATTTTTAGAATAATATAATTTAAAATAAAATATAAAAGAAGATGATAGGAGAGATA
>CANYCX012586592.1:0-13180 GCA_948193385.1 Breynia disticha f. nivosa | reverse complement strand
AATATCAGTAGATCCAAATAAGATTGAAGCATTAATAAGTTGGGAACCATCTAAGATAGTTACAGAGGTACATAGTTTCCTGTGTATGCCAGGATGTTATTGTAGATTTATAGAGGGGTTTCGATTATAGTTGCTCCAACGACACGAATGTTGAGAAAGAATGTATCTAAGTGTAATGACCAATGTCAGCAATGTTTTCTTAAATTGAAATATAGATTAACCACAGCTCTAGTCTTTACTATTCCTTATAGTATAGGAGGATTTGTCATCTATAGTGATGCATCTTATTAGGGGTTTGGATGTGTGTTAATGCAAAATGGGAAAGTGATAGCATATGCCTCTAGACAACTCAACCCACATGAGAAGCATTATCTAGTACATGATTTAGAGGTTGTAGGAGTTGTGTTTGCCCTAAAGATCTAGAGACATTATCTTTGTGGCGAGACATTTTAGATTTTTACTGACCATAAGAGTTTGAAATATTTGATGACACAGAAAGAATTAAATATGAGACAAAGAAGATGGCTAGTGTTGTTGAAAGAGTATGATTGCACAATTGAATATAATCCTGAAAAGGCAAATGTGGTTGCAAATGCAATCTGTGTGAAATCAAGTGTCGCTATATTTAGCTTGCAATTAACACGAATGCCTGATTTTATAGCTTCACGAAGCTTGAATGTGAAGTTGGAGTTAACAAAATTAGGAGTGTTGATAGAACAATTGATGGTTTGACCACAGTTATAAACAAAGATACAGACAACACAAAAACAAGATGAAGAGTGTATTCGAATAATTGAACATCTTGATTAGGGGTTAGATACTTCATTTCAATTGGTTGATGATTTGTTGATGTTAGGAACCAGAGTATTTGTACCAAAGATTGAAGGTATCAAACTGGGATACTGGATGCATCAGATAATGTTCCTTATGACATGCATATTGGAATGAGAAAGATGTGTGATACTCTGAAGCAACACTATTGGTGGTCAAACATAAGAAAGGACATAAAAGAATTTGTATCCAGATGTTTATTATGTTAACAAATAAATGCTTAACATTAAACGCCAACTAGAAAACTTCAACTATTATCCATAGTAGTCTGGAAGTTGAAACAAATAACTATAGATTTTATGATAGGTGTACCTCAAACATAATTGGGTAAAGACATAGTATGGGTGATTGTAGATATATTGACTAAATTTGTGCACTCTTTACCTATCAAAGTTGGACTCTCTTTAGAATAGTTGGCAAAACCGTACATGCAAGAGATAGTCTGACTACATGGTGTTCCTATTTCCATAGTATGTGATAAAGATCCATAGTTTACTTCCAAATTTTGGCAAGCACTATATAGTGCATTGGGTACAAAGTTACATTTCAGTACTGCCTTTCATCCACCAACTGATCAACAGACTAAAGGGATTACACAGACTTTAGAGGAGATGTTGAGGTCTTATGTTTTGGAGTTTCAGGGCTATTGGGACAGCTACTTACCATTGATGGAATTTGCATACAAAAGTCAATATCACATTAGCATTAATATGGCACTTTAAAAAGCTCTATATAGATAAAAAAACTAGAAGTACAGTATATTGAGATAGACAAGGGGCAAAAATATTTGAACGATTTAAAATCATACAAAAAATCATGGAAAATGTAGAGATGATCAAATGCAAGTTAAAGCCTACCCATGACAGACATAAGAGTTATTATGATCAACATAGAAGAGAAATAGAATATGAGATCTTGGACAGAGTATTTTTTAAGGTTTCACCATGGAAAGGAATAATGCAATTTGAAATGAAGGAAAGTTAAGTCCCAGATACAATGGACCTTATGAAGTGATTGAGTGGATTAGTCCATTAGCTTATACACTGGCTTTACCTACATAGTTAACATAGATACATGATATTTTTCATGTAAGTATGCTCAGAAGGTATAGATCTGATCCTACTCTTGTCATACCTGAGTTAGAAGTATAGGTAATAAGAAATCTAACCTGTTTTAAAAAACTAGTGCAAATTATGGATCATAAAGTCAAATAGCTAAGAAAAAAAGATTACAATGGTTAAAACCCTCTTAAAACATCATAACAAGGAAGAACCAACTTGAGAGACTGAGGATAGGATGAGATGAGACTATCCTCAACTATTTATAGGTACGATTTAAGCTATTTAATTGCATTGCATTATATTTGAGCATATAGAAGTAATCTAGTAATAAGATAGAGTAAAAAAGATAGAGAATTTTGAGGACAAAATTATTTAAGGAGGAAGAATTGTGACATTCCTATCCTAAATCCCCATAATTAGTAAAATGAATAATGAAAATGAATATGATATACATTAAGAAATGTTAAAATATAAGATGGGACAACACAGTTGAGAATAGAAGAGGGGTTATATGGAAAAATGCAATAAATGCTATGTTACAGTTTACAGCACTACGGGGTGCTGCTTGACACGAGGTCGCACTCACTGGAAAAGAGAAGAGCAAGATCGTTTCAATAAAAAGAACGACCATGTGTTTTGGAAAAGGAAATGTCAACACGATCGGAGTGTTAATAGCATGGTGGAGTTGTTGAAGAGCATGAGACGTGATGAATTATTAATGGGTCGTGCTAAACTGTTAAACATGCGAGAAAGTTGGAAATAGAAGCATGAGCTCGCACATGGATAATAGCACGGGGTGTCCTGATATAGAAACAAATGTTCTTATCATCATATCAAATTTAATCCAAAAACAAAACATTTGCTTCATTTACACAAATTTCGAAATAGAAAAAACAAGAGAGAAACTAAGAGAGAGAACTACAGAGAGAATGCAAATTTTTATGGTGAATCTTTTGTAAAAACAACGAATTTGATCTTATTTATATGCCGAATATTGATACATAAGTCGATATCAAGAATCTCCAAAGGTAATCTTTCATAATTACAAGGTTATATACAATTGATGTAGAACTTAGGTTAGAAATTGTTAGGATGAGTTTAGGTTCATGCATATTATGGTGTTGTAGAATTGATTATGATAAGGATTTGTATAAATGGTTGTTTAGGACGATAGGTTCTATCGAGACATGGCTCGGGCTCATATCGGTCCGAGTACTTCAGTTAGGAGGTGAGTAATCTAACTCACTATTTAAATAAAGTAAATTATGAATTGATTGCAAATTGTGAATGTGAAATGATTAATGAATACAGTATGATGAAAAGGATGATATATAGGTACTAATATGATTAATTATATATGATTGAAATAAAACAGGTAAGCAAAATCTGATATGAAAAGCGAACAGGTACATGAACGTTATTTCTGTATGTGTGTGTACGTGTGTGTGTATATATATATATGGATATACAACTTCAGATGACAGGTATATAGCTTCGGCTGATATATACACATCGCTTATAGGTATACAGCTTTGGCTGACAGCTTATAGCTTCGGCTAACAGGATTACATGATTTGAGTTATAACGTTCACGATACAAATATAACCATAAAGTGAAATAATATGATTTAAAATATAAGAAAAAGAAGTTAAAACTATATATGATTTAAAAGATGGTTAAAAAATGTATATGAATGTACAATTGGGAATTAAATAATTATTTCCTGAGCCCACGGCTTATGCAACTGCGATGTTTGATTTCAGGTACAGGTATTGACTTGGATAGCCTTGTGAGTTAGAGTATTGACTTGTGCTAGCATTCAGGTGGGTCAGCTGCTACGCGACACATTTTCTCTCCTGATGCCATCTAGGAGTTTTTCTGTCACATTTTGCATGTTGTATGATATGTTGACATATGCTAGTTGTATTTTAGATAGTTATGATATGATATCATGTTGATGAGTACATATGAGATGCTTGTACATATATGTACAGTAGATGATGTTTGTTTAGGAAGTGTTTATAGATGAAAATTATATAAGTATGAAATGATGAAAACAGGTTGAGTACAGATTGATATTGAGTTACAGTGATTCAGCACGGGCAGTGCTTAATTAAAACATTGACAGTGTGGAAGAAAATAAGGATGTTCTAGACCAACATGATGTCATTCCCATGGGGCCTTGACCAGCATGAGCTTTGGTCATATATATTGTTAGGCAACACGAGGTGAACACAAGCCGTGCTCATGCACTATTTACTCGTGCTACACTGCTGTATTTACTGTTCTGCAATTGTTTCACAACTGAATTAATTTGTAATGTTTTATTAATGCCTAAATATAAAAATATAGTATTCGCAACTGAAAATATTTTAATTTTTTAGTTATTAAACATATTAATTTAACACTAATTATGGATTATATAGTTAATAAAGTTTAGGATGTTATACAAACAACCTACATCAATGTGCAATCAAAACTTAACAGGGAATACAACCATCACAAGGATAGCTGACTCATCATAGACAAGTTAGAGCCCCTATAGAGCAACGAAACAACACCCTTACAAGCTTCGCTCTATCTCTGAAACTGTGTATATAGGTGCAGTGTTTTCACTAAACCAATCAATAAAAATATTTTCTCAAGGTTTAAAATACAATTAATTTGAACTAAGTCAATAACTCAGAAAATTAAATAACCAATCAAAGAGGGCTTTCACCTACTTGTGATGAGGCTAAGGGGTTTTAAACAAAACAATTATAAGTACAGAGATCCAAAAAAATTTCAAATCACAATATGTTTAAGTAATCAATTAACACAAAAGCACAAAACATGGTGTTTCAATTTTCCACAGAAGCCCCACCCTCTACTTTGCTTAACAAGGTTGGTATATTTTGGAATTTCTTACTGTCTTTTCTTTTTTGTCTTTTTCTCTTTGACCGGCTCTAGCAAGCGCACTAGAATCGATGCAGTTTTACCGCGGAAGTAATCCCACGGGATCGAATCTCTCGAGGAACGATGTACATAAGATGGTTTGGTGCTAAAAAGGAAATAAAAGAAAGCAATAAACATAGCAATTGGTTGGTTTGGATGATTAAATAAAGGTGCAAGTGAAGTAAAAAGCTGAAGATAATAAGTAAAAGTGTTGGGTTTTCCTAGACTTCGATAGACCTACAATTGGTTCCTTAATTGGATTAAGGATAATGTTAGTGTTCTCGCTCTCTCGTCAATTAAGAGTCCCTTTTGGGATGCTCAAAATTGCGTCCTTAAACCCAAATAATGTTCTACTCTCATGATACATTAAATTGGGCAAGGCCATTGTTCACATAGGCATTTCATCGAACACTTTAGCATCAATTAGTATATTTCTATCCAATTGAGCGATAACACTATTTGATTAGCCTTCTTATCCCTCGGCTTTCGCGATTCTGGGATAAGATTAGTAAAATTAAATGATAAGACAAGTTGCAATCAAATGTTCTAAGCTAGCATTCGGTTAATTAAGATACAATGAGATATAATCTTAGCCTGTCACTACTATATATTAATCATATGCTCTTAACTAAATACATTGCTCTTTATATCGCAATCATAATAGGTACTCTTCAAGAAATTAATCACAACATGTCCAAACTCTCATTCATACATAAACCCAATCAAATAATCAATATTCAGGAAAAATATATTTCATTTAAGCATAATCCTCAAATCCAACAAATAACCCAGAATATAATCTATTTACATCTTAGGAAATCCCAACAAAATGTCTAGCCTAGCATGGATAAAGCTAAAAACAAAACAATGATAAATAAGAAAGACATGAAACTTGATTAATATGGAAAGAAAAAACTCTCAAAGCTCTCCCTATTGCTCTCGAAAATTCCCAGCCAAAAGTCCTCTTCAAACCCTAAGACAACCCCTCTTATAGCCTCTCTTTTTGGCCCCTGTGAAGTGTCTATCGTAAATGCCCCCACTGAAACCATTCTTTTTAAGGATATTTTAGGCTATTCCACATGAGTCATGAAGGGCTCATATCAGCCACCAAACGCGGTTCATGTTGGTCACGTTCGTGACCAACATTTTGCTCAAATTTTTAAACCAAAGTCCAAGTCACGTTTGGCTCTTTTCCTCACCTTGTTAGTGGTGTTTTTGGACCACAATCGTGGTGCATCTTCTGCCATATCTTACGCTACCAAAGATGAGTCACATTTGACCTTTTATAGCCCTCAAACTTGGTGACTTTCTGGTCATGTTCGTGGTGCCTCTTTTGCCTCAAACTCAACTCTAATTCTTCCTTCAAGACGAGTCATGTTTGATGAGTTTCAAGCATCATTCGTGGCCCATGTGAGCCACGAACGTGGCTACTATTTTGGCCATCATTTCCTTCAACAAATGAAGAGTTACGAGCTGCATTTTTAGTCCTCAAAATGTGGTACACAATTCACCACGCTCGTGGCAACAATTATGCCAAAAAATTTCTCCTAAATTGAATCACGTTTGGCATGGAATGACACACCATTCGTGGCTCCAATTGGTCATGAACGTGGCCCATCATCTGGAATCCTTCTTGTCATTAAATTAAGTATCATGAGCCAAATTTTCAGCTTCCAATTCGTGGTACACAAGCTGCCACTTTCATGACACCATAGAGTGCCCAAAGTCCTCTTCTAAATGCATCATGTTTGAGCCAAGTTTGCCCTCCCATTAGTGATCCAAGTTGCTCACACTCATAACCCATGTTTTGACTCAATAAAGATGCCTAAATAAATTTTCATGAATACTCTTTTATGCCTCCAATTCATGGCTTCAAGTCACTTGTATTTTGATATGTTATTGGCTCGCAAACTTCTTTCGAAAGCACCAATTCATCTTTAAGCGCATTCTAACTTTGTTGCTTGCAAGCATATGATCCTTGTAGGACTAAGATTAGCTCTAGAAGGGGGGAGGGGTTGAATAGAGCTAATAAGGTTTTACAATATTTGCGGAAAGTAAAAATAAAATGACACACGATATAGAGTTGTTCGAATCAAACACCTACTCCACTACCTAAGTTCCTCACTTAGGATTTTGGCCAACACTTTCTATTACCTCACTGGATTTTCCTTACACACTTCACTTATGGTACAAGCAACCTCACAATTTTCAACTTGAATTTCAGCTCAAGTTCTACCACAGAAGTCTCAGAGAAATATAAGAGAAAACTTATAAGTTACAGACAAGTATATGAGCTTTGTTTCCAGAGAAGTGTTGTGTCTTGTTGTTTGTTCTGGACCTCTATTTATAGTCTTCAAAATATCATTCCATAATGCTTTGTTTATGAAAGATGCTCGACAACTTCCACCTTGCACATTAGCTATTCCATTATCTTCATGAAAACCTGGATCTATTCCTTTTCAAATTTATTCTTTAATCATCATCCAGAAAACATGCTACCAATAAAAAGTTTATGGAACCTTGCCAACCTTGCCAATCTGTAACCTTTTCTTCTGGAGCCAACCTAGCATTAATGAAAAGAAAGAATCTTCTTCTTTTCCAACCTGTGTCCATTTATTCTTCCAGAAAATAAGCAAAGTTTATATGTATGATATCAACCTTTATAAGTGGAGCTTGTTCTTTTCACACGAGATTCTTGAGACAATTCTTAATGAAAATGGCAGCCAAACATTGCATTCATTAATGAAAAGAAGGAATCTATTCCTTTCCAACCTGTGTTCATTAATTCTTCCATAAAACAAGCAAAGCATGATATAAAATCTTCCTTAAGTATAGATGTATTTTTAAACGAGATTCTGCGACCTTTCTTAACAAGCATGATGTGCACTTTCATTCGTAATTAATTTCTTGATTTTCAATACTTGTTTGTGGATCCAACTGTGTCAAAATTATTCTTATTTGTGCAATAAAACGTGTCTAAATTTTGACTTGTTTTCATGAAGAAATTTACTTTGTAAAATATGAACAAACACTGCACATATAAATGTTGATCGATCAACTCAGTTGATCGATCAACATCTTGTTGATCGATCAACTTCCTTAAGTTTACTATTCACGTGCACAGTATTATTTTCATTGTTCATGCATGTTATTCACATGTTTAATGTGAATTCCACGTGTATTTTTCTAATGCACTATTCATCATTTACTATTTATGTCGTAATCGAGCACAATACATATAATTAAACACAGTGTAATTGTAAAATAATTTTCATGAATTCACATACTAATTATTTAAAATATAAATCAACATTTATGTACAAATAATTCCATATTTTACGATTCAATTAATAGTAAAATACTATTGATAAGAAAATAATTCTTTCACATATTTATCAATTTGGCACATTATTAATACACAAATAATTCTTAACATATTTATCAATTTAGCACATAATTAATTTAACACATTATGAAAACATATAAATACTATATTTTATTCAACAATCTTGATGTCCACTTTGGCTAATAATTTATGCGCCAAACCAAGATCAAATTCTCTTGAATGCATGCTCCAAAATGCACCCAACCAATCCTCTCTCGTTTCCATCGAAATCCTGGCAAAATTCTCGCTTTCTTGAATGCACCTAGATAAAACCGTATTTGATTAAAAGGTTTTATTGTCATGAGTGTTATATATAAAAACATAGCGGAAATCATCATAAAATATATGGAATGATCATGTATAAATGGTCGTATAAAACTCTCCCACAGTTACTCATTTGCTCGTCCCGAGCAAAACTAAGTGGACAACGGGGTTAAGAGTTCAATCTAAGTGCATTAATTGGGTTTGATCATATTCAAAGTCCTAGTGCATAATGATAAGGTTTCACATGAAACAATCAAGTGTTAATGATACCCAAACTTGCCCAAGCAAGCTACTTTGGGACTCAAATAATCGATGGTCAAAATTCTTAAGCTCAGTGGTATCTCTAGGTTAATGTGCTCATTAGCATAAAGTATCTTCATAGAATCTATAACAGAAAGAACGATAAAATCTTGGCCTTTTATACTCTTTTCACGTACAATGTCTTTCTTTTCTTTTTTTCTTATTTTGTGCTCTTTTTCTTTTTATTTTGTTTACTAGCGGAAGTGAAAATCAACAGCTTTTGGCGCGCACTCCCGACTAGTCGGAAACTTTCATTTTTTGTAGGTTTTATAGCGATCGTGAAAGTGACACGCTTTTGGCGTACACTCCCGGCCATTCGAATACCTTTTGTTCAAATTTTTTAGCAGCCTTGAACTTTACACATTGTTTTTCGTTTATACTAAAATCTCATCAATTCTCTATGCAATAGAAGGTCTTAATACACATGCTAATAAAATTAACCTTTTATACCTCCTCAACCGAACTTGAAAACTCTCCCAATCAGCCATTCGAGCTAGCCAATTATAACTTCACAAGACCAAGTTGAAGTTACTCAATCGTGTCATGTACCTACACTTAACATTACATACAAGTTTTTTTTCCCATGATTTCCTCTAACAATATACCTCAATTTCACTCAAAATTAGATACAACACTTTATACACAACTCCCGACCCTAAAAGAAATAGAAAACACAAAATCATAAACCCCTCCCCCACACGGAAGTTTGACATTATCCTCAATGTCACAAGTAAAGGCAAAGAAGAAGGAAAGGGAAAGAGAATATTCTTTCGGTTAGTCACTCGTTGTTTCCATTCATAATGATGCGTCCTTGGCTTTGACATTAACTCATTTACATTTCCTTAACACAAGGCAACAAAAAGGGTTGTATACAAAACGCAAAGTAAAGATAAAAATAAGAAAAATGCAAGGCATAAATAGAACATGCCCCTATATGATTAATACATAGATATTGAAAACAAAAAAAAAGTCAATAAAAGACATAATATAAATATGAATGAAACTAAATGATGCAATAAGGGAAAGAAACTTTATTGATATAGTTTTACGTCATTGTGGACATGGGTAGTTTAATGTCTTTTCGGATGGTCACATCATCTCGTTCACTGGCAACATCACTATCATAGTGTCTGGTGTGGTCTCTGGTATTGGTCTTGGATGTTTAGCCCTTCTCATGCTATAAGCAAAGGTCCCTATGTGATCACCAGCCGTCCTCACCAGTGTTTCTCTGGCAAAGGTTGGAATGAACTTCTTTCGTTTGCCATCCTTAAATGGCCTCAGAAACAAATGCTTGGTTTTCTTCTTTTTCTGCACCCCATACTTGCTTTGTTGCCTATCCCTTTCTTCACTGTGCAAGAAAACTCTTCCTTGCACATGGGCTCCTTGCTAACCATTTCATCCACCATCTCAACTTGAAACACTTCCTCTTCCATCCCGAGTACTTAATCAGTTGATAAACCTCAAACTCTTGTGTCTCTTCTCCCACTCAGAGTGTAAGCTTCCCATCTTGTAAGTAAATCATCGGTCACCCCGTGGCTAAGAATGGCGTCCCAAGTATGATTGGCAAGTCGAAAACCCTCTCCTTATCCAACACAAAGAAGTCGGCGGGTAAGAAGAATTTCCCGACTCTTATCAACACATCCTCCTCCTTCCCTTGCAAATACTTGATTGAATGATCTCCAAGTTGTAAGTAAGTGGTGCACGGTTTGAGTTCTCTTAGCCCAAGCTTCTCATACAAAGATAGAGGCATAAGATTGATTGATGCTCCCAAATCGCATAGTGCCCTATTGATGTCCAATGTTCCAATGCATATAGGAATCCGAAAACCCCATGTATCTCTCAACTTTAGAGGAAGAATTTGTTGAATTATGACACTACACTCTTCACCCAAAGGCATCAATGCATATTCCTCTAACTTCTTCTTGTTTGAAACAAGTGCCTTGACAAACTTGGCATACTTAGGCATGTGCAAGATAGCATCGAGAAATGGTATCTTAAAGTGGACTTACCTCTTCCATTCCAAGTACTTCAAGAATTTATCAGTCTTGGGAGTGGCCTTAATGACTTGAGGAAATGGTGAAGGGGGCATAGAAATGAGATCCTCCTCCACATTCTCCTTGTTCTTTTTAGCTTGCACCCACTTTTCAACTTTAGGTGCCTTCCCATGAACCTCAAAGCTACCACTCGTTCCCTTACCATGATTTTCAACATTAGCATCCTCTCTATCCTTTTTAATCTAGTTGGAAACTTGCTCTTTCTTCTTACCCAATTCACCATCAATCATTGTTTCCTCTAACTTCTTCCCACTACGCAATGTGATAGCACAAACACAATCCTTTGGATTTTGAGTGGATGAACTCGGGAGTTTGCCCTTTTCTCTCTCTACCACTTGCTTTGCTAATTGTCCCACTTAATTCTCTAGACATTGTAATGTAGCCAAAGTAGACTTGTTGAAGGAGGTTTGAACTTGTACGAAGGTCTCACAGCGTTGGTTGGTGGCAGTTTGGACATCCATAAATTGGTCCATCTTTCCAAGAGCCGTGGTGAACATTTCCTCAAAATTTTTCTTGGGTTCTTAGTGATTGGTTGAAGGGGTTGGTTCATTTGTGTTTTGTGGTGGTGGTGGTGGGTAGACGGGTCTTGGAGGTGGGGGGTCTTTAAAAGTGGGTTTGGTCTCTAGGTTGAAACCGTTAGGAGGGATATGTGTTTGGCTTGGGAGGTGGCCAAGGATTTGATTGGTGTGGTGCTTGGTGACTGGCTCTAGAATGTGCACGAGAATCGATGCAGTTTTACCGTGAGAGTAGGACTCCTGGGATCGAATCTCTTGGGGAACGTGATATTTAGTCCAATACGGTGCTTAAGTTAAGAAGGAATAAAGCTATAAACATAATAGTTTGATAATTTGGTATCGAACTAAAATAGTAAAAAAAGGGGAAAATAAAAACTGAAAACAACAGTTAAAAGCGCTGGGTCTTCCTAGAATTCCATATATCTATGCTCGGTTTCTTAATTGGTTTGAAGCTAATGAAGGTGTTCTCGCGCTATGCTCAATGAAGAGTTCCTTTTGGACTGCTCAAGATTGTATCCTTAGAACTAGCTAATGTTCTACTTTCGTGATACATTAAAACTAGTCAAGGCCATAGTCACTTAGGCATTTCATCGAACACATTAAGGGATTTGGTATATTTCTATCCAAACAAACCTTAACTCTATTAATTTGGCCTTCCTAAACCTAGGCTTCTGGGACTCCGACTTAGGATTACCAACAACAAATAATCAACAAGCAATTACAATTAACTGTTCCTAAAATGCAATCGATCGATTGATATCTACAAATATCTAAACCTAGAAAATCACCACTAGGTATTTTTTGACATAGATTCAATTGATGATTTAGCTCTTTCTAAGCCTTGGCTTTTGTAATTCTGGCTTAGAACCACTAAAAACAATTAAGTACAATTGCCCATTAAATCATTCATTCATTAAGTTCAATCAATAGACAATCATTCAAACAAATAAATTCATTCAACCCAAAACTTCAAAATCCATTCAAGAAAACCAAACATATAATCTATTTACATCCTAGGAAAAACCCAACAAGTATCTAGCCTAACATGGCTAAATCTAGCCACAAGAGAAAAGAAAAAAAAGAAGATATAACGTAACTGAAAGGATAATAGAAGAAAACCCTAACAAAACCTATATGTTTTTTCTCCTCCAGCTAAAAGTTGTTTTTAGCCCTAAAAATTTTCCCTTTTATATGTGTCCTCCAGCCCTTGGAATGTCCTCCTTTCGCTCACTTAATCCACTCAATTTAAGGTCGTTTTGGACCATTCCTATTGAGTCACGAATGACTCCTTTGAGGCCACCGAACGTGACTCAATTGAATCAGATTCGTGGCCAGCTTTTTGTCCATTTCTTTCAAGCAAAAGGAAATTCAACCACGTTCGTGATAATGGTGAGTCATGCTCGTGGCTCACCTTCTGACCAATTCTTACATCTCAGTTGGAGGACAACGAACAAAGGTTCACTCGTGGTTGATGAAACCACGCTCGTGGTACACTTTCTGACCAATTCCTACTTTTGAGTGGAACAACCACGAGCAAAGGTTCACTCGTGGTTGATGGAACCATGCTCCTGGTACAATTTCCGCTCAAATTTCAATATGTTACTCTGAGTAACGTTCCAGCCCAGAAAGTGATCCCAGCGTGTCACGAACGTGACCTGGTTCCTGCCCAAACTTCCATCCATATCCGCGTGAGCCTCGTTCGTGGTGTCTACCAACCAAGTTTGTGGTTATCTTTCTGGTTAACTTTTCTTTTCTCGTTTCAAATTCCACGAAAGATCTTCAATGGTGGTTCATTTTGATCACGAACATGATCCACTTTTTGCCTAAAATTGGGTG
>CANYCX012586247.1:0-16371 GCA_948193385.1 Breynia disticha f. nivosa | reverse complement strand
AAATTAGAGTATAATTCTGATGTTTATATATATTATGAAATTATAAATAATTGATTAATTTAATAATATTAGTATCAATAATACATTAGTTAATAATATTATTATGAGTATTCAATTGGCCATAATGTAATATTATATTTTATTATGTTTTTTCTACGGAATTTTTTTCTTATTCAAAGTTTTAATATCACAATATTATATTTTTTGTGCAATAAATTTTTCTTATAAGAAATTTGTTGGACATTAATTTAATAATATTAGTATCAATAATATTTATTATTATTAGTTATTAATAATATTATGAGTATTCTACTTTTTGTTGCATTATAAATCACTTGCAATCTTATTTGACAAATCTTACTTGATCAAGAGGCGAAGATGACTCCAAAAGATCATGTTGAGGAAGCAAATGTGACTAAAAAAAATTTGAAGAACATGGAGAAAAAGGCTCCTCAAAATTTACTCCAACTCCTAAAATAAAAAAACTCTAAAGAAATCTCTTCATCATCTATCTAAATAAGAAATTTTCAAGGAAAGGATAGGTTCCATAGAAAACTCTAAAATCCAAGTACCCCCTCAAATTTTTTAAATTTGAGTTGAGACATAACTGCAATTTTGCAAGAACAGTTGCCTCCTAAGCAAATCCATTTAGTGCAATGGCTGTTATGTCTATAAGAAAATCCAAATAAATAATAGGGGCAGTCATTATCTCACTGTTCAAGAGTAAGACTGTCCTAAGGAGAAAAAAAATATAACCTCTATTATAAGACTCCAATCTAGGATCAACATCGCCAATATCTTTTGGGATTGTTTGAATATTATCAAGCAGCCACTTACATGTTAAATTACCATCATTATGTTTCCAATTCGGACAACTACTACCTAATAGATCTATAAAAATAGAACCTACATTAAAATTTCCACAAACAATTGGCTTCCTGTCAACTAGCAAGAGCTAGATAAAAAATAAACATCTTCCAAACCTAAATATAAATGAATTTGGTTGTTTATCTCAAATTCAAAGCAAAACAAATTTTGATTGAAAGCACTACAAATATTACTAAGGAGACCAGAATTTCGCTAATAGAACCTAAAACTAGAAAAATGTAAAAAAATGCAAGCTCTAACCCACTAAAGAAATCAAGAATCAATATTTATCAATACTCATTAATAAAACTTCAAAAAATATATTTATGAATCAACATTTTTACATTATACATTCCACAACAAAATTACAAAAGACAAAACACAATCCACACATAAACTAAGTTTATTTTTGTTCAAACGTTTTAAAGATAAATTTTTATAAAGATAAACTGTCTATAAGTTCGTTTATTTTTAATTTAAAAAGGAAAATGTATTTTGTTGTTCATTTATAATACTATATAATGTTTGAACAATTAAATGTGTTCATACATCATAATTTTTAATTTAAAAACAAACCTTTTAAATGTGTCACGCTTGGTTGTTTTAAAGTCATATTTTGTGATACGAACTTGACTCATTCTAGCCTAAGATGATGGGGTTTTGAATGGTTTTACCCAAGTAACTTCTTATTTGGTTGACTAACATGTCTTGCCTTTTTAAGTGTGTCATATTTGGTTGTTTTGAAGTCATATTTTGTATGTGATACTCTCATTCTGGCCCATTTTGATGGGGCTGTGGATAGTTTTACTCGAGTAATTTTTTATTTGGTCGACTAACTAATTTCTCTGGTCGACTAAAATTTTTTTATTATTGTTGCTACACTCAAAGAAAATGGTCGACTAACTATCTACTTTCTTGATTTCTTTAGGCTTTCATTTGACTCCATCCGATCACTCAGTATTCATCAAACAACATTTTATAAACTCTACTGCATTTATCATCTTATTGATATATGTATATGATGTAGTTGTTGTTAGTAATCAAATTGATTTGATTACTGATATAAAGGAAAGATTGCATGATCAATTCAAAATAAAAGATTTGGGAGAACTTAAGTATTTTCTTGGGTTAGAAGTTGATCGATCCTCGAAAGGAATTCATGTTTGCCAAAAAAATTCATTTTCAATCTCTTAATGGATACTGGTTTCTTAGAATGCAAACATGCTACAACACTAATGGCTTCTGATTGCAGACTTGGTCTTGATATTATCATATGCAAGTATTTATAGAAGACTAGTTGGAAAACTACTTTACTTAACAACAACTATACTTGAGATTTTGTGTTTTGTTCAATAGCATTCTCGATTTCGGTTAGCACCAACAGAGGCTCATCTAGCATTAGCTCACAGAGTCAGCCAATATCTTAAAGGATCAATTGGATAAGGTTTATTTATCCTTCCAATTTTTCAATGAAGGTTCAGGCTTATTCAGACGCTTGCGAGGATACAAAGAGATCGATTACTGGATTTTACATCTTCCTTGGCCAATCTTTAATATTTTGGAAGGTAAAGAAGTAAAAAACAGTCTCTAGATGTTCTTCAAAGGTTGAGTAATGGGCTCTAGCTTCTATAGTTTGTGATTCAATGAATTCTTTATCTACTCATAAATCTATATCACACTCATTCAACACCTGTTCCTCTTTATTGTGACAACTTATCAACATTACACATTGCTCATAACCCTATGGTTCACGAAAGAACAAAACATATTGACATTGTCATTTAGTCAGAGAAAAACTTCAGCAAGGAATCATTTCATTACTCCATGTCCGCAGTAAAAGCCAACTAGCTAATTGCTTCACTAAGCCCCTAACACCAGTTGATTTTCTTCTTAACATTTCTAAGATGAATATATTGAACATCTACATTCACCTTGAGGAAGGGTATCAAGATAAATCGGTTACAGATTTTCCACATCAGTTGAAGTACTTATTTTGTTGATGTTTCTTAATTATATAACAACTTATAGAATCTTTTCAATTACACTTTCTTGATTTGTAAGCTATATATATAACATCATGTACTACACTTTAACTCAATGTGAAATACACAAGTTTAATTACTGTCATTTTAGTTTCTTAATTCCACTTTTTTTTTCTTGAATGAGGTACTTGATACCATCTTATAGAACAAATTAGTGAATAGATCAAGAAGGAGATAATGAAGAATGGTTCTTCATTTCTTTATAATATTATATAATGTGTATGTACATACTATGTAACTAACTTTGATACCATTCTAATCAAATGACACGTATAAAGTCTATTAAATAATTACTTCTAACTTCATATATGCTATGACTAAACTCTACACAATACAAACATAACAATCTTAGTCACGAATATCAAATATCTTGAGAGAACTGTTTTCAAGAACAACATTTATGAATTTTCACTCTTTAGAGTCTTCTTGAATGTCTTTTTGTCCAAAAGGGTGTTATTTGATGTAATATTGCACATCAGTGATTTCAACCAAGTTCTTTAAGTACTACACAAAATTTTCTTTTAGATTTACAAAAAGAGGAAAACGCTAAAGTGGAACACGTTGAATAATACAAATTGTACAAATTGTAAAGTAAGGAGAAAATAATATCCTTACCTAGAATCCATCACCGTTGCAGCTTATTGAAGGGGAATACATTGTGGCAAAGATGGTATTATGTCTCTAAACAAATAATTGACTATTCAAACAAAAAACTCAAATAAATTTTGCAGAAATGATCAACTCATAGAATTAAGGAATGCTTTGTATGGCGAATCGTCAATTAATACTATGTTTGATCGGTTAAAAGACGTGCAAATAGTCAATTAATACTATGTTTGATCGATTAAAAGAGGTATATTTTGACCATACTTTTCTCAAATCCTTAAACATAACCTAATTACCATTATGGCCAACAACATCAAAATTGGTCACATCATAATGACTTTGATCATGCAAAATACAACAAAAGGTTGATTAATAATGGTGTCTCACCCAGAAATTTCAACAAGACATTGATTAATAATGAAGTCTTACCCATATACAACAAAAGGTTGTTTCCATAACATTTTTCTTCAAAAAGACGTTGCAGATATGTTAGAAATCAGAATTTGAGTGTTGAACAGTTTCCTACAAATTTGATAATAATGCAAAATTTGCGTTGAAAAACAACTTAACTAACTTGGAACCTTCATAACACAAATCAGTTCATGAATCATTCAACTTATTAGCAGATATTAACCTAACATTGTCTTGATGACCAAATTGCCATGACAAAATAAGAGAAGTAGAAATCCAGAAATTTTGAATAATATGGCCTAAAAATATACTTATTTCTTCCATCACAACGTATAATGCTCAAAATTACTCTATTCAAATCAAGAATAAGAAGCTACCATTGAAACAAATCACGAAGTATAATTTCTTCACCTGAAACAAATTATAAATTTAGTATTAGAATTGTTGATTTTCTAGAAATGTTTTGCTCAAGAACTCAAAGAACACAAATAAGAAATCTGTAGAAAATGAATGAACAATTTTTAAAAATGCTATCATTGAAGAGCCAATATAATCACAAAATGGTTCACAATACTTCATAAAAAAATCATACGAAAAATAAATAACCATCAACCTCAATTATTCTTTGTATTAAACTTACATTTTTTCCCTTCTCTAATTAGTCTTTGCTATTTCTGAGGATATTCATAATTCAAAAAGGTCATTGGTGTTCTCTTCTTTCTTTTATACAATAAAATAACAGTAGTTGAATGTGGTGAATGATAGAGTTATGATAAGAGTTCTCAGACCTTGAAGATTGGCTAAGGGCGGGTTATTGGAAATTATGCTTAGGCTCTAACCTCCACTGCTACTCACGTCTTTATAGGCATGATCCTCAGCCAAAGTCTCGTGTTCAAAAATAGGTGATAGGTGTTAAAGTTGGGATGGTTCCGCCTCATCCTCCTGTTGGTATTGATCAATATCAAAACTGACATCTTTTTGAACTTCTTCTCTATTTTCAACACCATGATCCATATCCAAGTTGATCCAAAGTTGGGTATTGATCTCCTCTCTTTTTTGCAGCTTTTTGCTATAGGATATCGTAATTCTTTTGGCCTTTTCTCAACTAAAAAGAAAAAAAAATTCATATTCTCCCATTAAAATAGGACTTATAACATGAAAAAATTCATATTTTTACAGTAGTAAAAATTCCTTTCTTTATGATTTTTAAATCTCTGACTCATAATCAATCAATGATTTACCTTTCACTTTTACTTCTAGCCCAAGTTGTTGAGTTAAAAAAGGTTGATGATAATAACAAACATTCAACAGTAGCATTGGCTTCACTACCAAGTACATAGTTTTTTGTATGCTTAAATGTTGTGAAATAAAATCATCAAGCAAATCCAGATAAGGTTGTTGCTTAATATAATCTTGTAACCAACATTCATCCTAGAAAACAGAAATTGCAATGAATATGACAAACAAAAATCTTAAATTGAAGTAAGTTAAAAAAACCTACTTCAGTTAAGTTCTCCATGACATTGGCCATAGTTGCACTCTTTGGAGACCGATAGGTTCTACAACTGATTGGGGCCATGTTTTTATACCAATTTATCATCAACAAAAATTTCACTTATGGTACATCCATTGCGATTATGTAATATCAAACTTCAGGATGTATAGTGACAAAAATACCTTAACTATAAATATTAAAGCATTCAGTTGCAAGTTCACATATAATAATTACTCATATAAAATGTTAAGTAATTAGACAATTACTGTTGCAAAAAGCATGGAGCCTTAACTATTTTTCCATTGTTTATGTTGTTTTAGGTTTTCATCAACTGATGCTGAAGCTTAACAAGAAGGGCCTCACCCCATGCATACTCCCACAATTGTTAGATGCCTTTTACAATGGGGTAGTAAAAGGGATTAACCTATATGGTACTATCATTAGGTATTAAAACATATCCAATTATTACTAAAGCCAAAACACACACTCTGTGTTTTATATCCTCATTTCTATCTTCAGCTATTAGCTTGGGCTTTAATGGAATTATTCCACACTTTTTTCTTCCAGACATCGTCAATTCTATTTTCTCAATATGCTACAATAGCTTTGTTAGTAATGACCTCTTTTCTTATCATAGGTTTACCATGAATTTGTAATCCTACGATATATAACACATCTAAAAGGAATATCCTAATATCTACCCTTTAAACTACTATAAAACATAGGTAATCAACAACCCATTTACCAATAATCCACTCACAAACAACAGTCATAAACTTAATACGACATTTGTTAAGCTCTATAAAAGGCTTCAATCACCAGTGCATCGAGTTCTCTATCAAGGTTAGGGATTGCCAATAAATGGTCAGAAAACTTCATATTGCTCAAATTGGTACCTGATTTTGGGCATTTAGAATATTGAGTTTTAGAGGCAAGGTGAGTTTCAAATGACACCGAGCCCAGTTTGGAGGAAAACTATTGAGTTTGCATCAAGTTGTAAAATTTATTAATTACAACATTTATTTCCAACATTAATTAATAATTTCTTATTAATAAAAGTAGTGATTAGCTTTTAGAAATTTTAATGGCGTATTCATTAGTTGTAATTTTTTTATTTTTTAAAATATTTTTTGTATATTTTAAAAGTATTCCATTACAAAAAATTATTTATGTCAATATTTTTTATTGCATATTTTTTAATAATTAAAATAAGATATAATCAAAATTTTTTAAATAAGGAAAAGTCTCATAATAGAAGTTAAAATAAATATGTTAGTGTAAGTCCAATGCATTGTATATACCTTTTATTATTGGTTAATAAAATTATGAGGCATTATTTTATCAATTAATGTGTTGACCTATGCTATATATATGATAAAATATCCAATAATATTGATTAACAGTTGAGGTATCAAGGTTGAGGACTTTAATAGTAGAACCTGAAGGTTTTGAGATTAACATTCTAAAATCCCTAGTCACTTGTTTCCATGGGAATGAAATGAGTTAAGACTAGTATGAACTTTGTATGTGATCATGTTCTATGGGTCACAAATATTGAATATCTAACAAAGTTCATAGATGCAACGTGAGACATTGTAGTTGGAGAGCGATCACTATTTGTAATGTCAAATGTTCCGAGGCTGTAGTTACGATTTCTTGCTCATACAAACACGACCACAGAAGATAGAAAGGTAAAGATCATTCTTTTTTTATAAAGCTTTAATCTTTATTAACTTGTTTCAGTTTTTAAGCCAAATTTGATGTTATATGTCAGTTTGGTGTGGTCTTGGGTGATTTTCTGTGTGTTCTTGATGTATTTTTCATCTGCCATAATAGTTTTGATATGTAGAAAACTAGTGTTTTAAGACCCAACCTGATTAGTGACCTGGACATAGAATCGAATCACTAAGTCACTGATTTAACTGGTGGGTCACTAGTCGGACCAAACAAATAATAATTAAATAAAAAATAATTATTTAATATTATATTTAAGATAAAAATTTTCGTAAGCCTTTTATTTCAATACCTAAAGGCATATGCAACTAGGTAGATTAGATCAATTTATATGTAATAGTCTAAGTTTATATTCATGATCGAAAACACTTGGACTTAGCTTGGCCTTAGTGAACTAGCTCTTGAAATCTAACATGATTGAAATCTATCCTGAATGTTCTACTCAAAGTGAGGGCACATAGTTTTTCTGAAATGACTACAGAATTGCAGATGAACAACAAAATTTTAGATGAACTTATCATGAACTTTGCGGAATAAAGTCATGAACAGTATAAAACTTGAAATAGTGCTTATTGAAATCACCATTTTTTGAAAAGCAAAATTAAACTTTTCATACGACAAATCCAAAACTTGTGAGGAGCTAATGTATTAAAACACATCTGTTGGAGCCAACACTATTACAAAGACAAAATCAACTTGCATATCTTTTACTGCTAGTGCTAGATATCATTTTAAGGTGTTGTGGTTCCTAATTTGAGTAAATTCTTTTCTTGCCAAATTCTCAGGGACAACAATAGATGCTTGAGATGGGTTTACCGAAAACATGAATTATTGAACCACAAACAGAACATGGGGGAGAGAGTAAGAAAGAGTGGTGTTGTCGTCAATTTGGGTCTGTGATCTGTCGAGAAACAACACAGTCATTGAGTTAGCGTCGTCAAGAATCGTTGACTGTCCATGGATGGAGTTGGGTTTGTGGGATTTGAGTCTGGTGTTAAGAATTCGTTTGGGTTGATGGAGAATAGAAACGATGGTGTTATGGATTTTATGGCTTGTGGGTTTGAATAAATCAATTTTTTGGTTTATGTGGGTTCATTAATAACCGGTCGGGTCACTAGGTTACAGTTGACCTAACTGGTTTAACGGATTTCAACGGATTTTATGCTTAAACAATCTTTATGATAAACCCGACCCGAGTCACTGGCCAGGTCACCTGTTTTCTGGTCCGATCGATCAGGTCGAGCCATGTTTTAAAACATTGTAGAAAGCCCAACAAAATAAATAAAATTTATATTGAAATTATTATTTTTAATAAATAATTTTAAAAATATTATAATTTATATAGTCAAGTAATAAATTTTATTTAAATAAGTGGTATAAAAAAATATTATTGTGCACAATAATAAATTTTATTTTTTTAAATAAGTGGTATACCCAAAGGTTCAAATAGTAGCCCAACTAAAATATGTCAAAAGCAACAAGACATCTCTAATGGTATTATCAAAATAATACTTATAATTTTGTTTTGTCAAAGAAATATTTTTAATTAATTTTTTTGCACTTCATCAAAGTCTGAATTCATCATCAAAGGAAGTTGCCAACAACGAAAATATTCTCATTGGTCTAACGGACTCAAATTTGCCGCAATCCATGAATATGCAGACCATTACCCATGAAAAAACTAATTATCCCATGAATTTAGATTTCATTTTCAATTTTTTTTTCTAACTCAACAAATGTGCTGCAATTAACAAATATTCAGATGTGGAGTTTTCCCAATGAATGTACCATATATGATTATTTTTGTACTTTAATCTTTACAATTGTGGTGGAGGTCTGAAAGAGAAGAAAGAAACTATTAGGCAAATTGATGATAATTGTAACCATTGTAGTGAGAATGAGATGAGGTTTGTAAACTTGATATTTCTCATTTGTTAAATAGTTTTTTCTTCTTCGTAATGAATGTGTTTGTATCACTGAATGTAAATTTGATTGCTTAAGTAGGTTGGAAAAAACTACTAAGGACAAGCTAGAGAGTAGTTTGGTAAAGAGAAAAATGGATGAGTAAAATGAAAACACCTTGAATAAAAAGTCATAGTCCATGGACGTATCTAATATTTTATCGAATGAGCATAATTTAAAGGATAAGAAACACAAAAGGAAAAGAGAACATAATGAAACGAAATTATTAGTAAGAGTTGTGACATGGGTGTGTATGATTCTAATATTTATTCACATATTAATACTCTAAAAAGTAATATTTTGTTTATTGGTAAGATTGTATATCTTCAATTTGATTGGAAAAAATGAACCATTAAATGCAATTGAGGTGAAGATTAGTAATAAAAAGCTAAAGAAACTTTTACCCATGAAAAAGCTAATTATCCCATAAGTTTATTATTTCATTTCAAATTTTTTTCTAACTCAACAAATGTGCTGCAATCAACAAATATTTATATCATTAGTGATGTCAGTTTCACTAATGGAGTTTTGCCAACAAATGAATAATGTATTATTATTTTTGTACTTTAATCTTTACAATTGCAATGAAGATTTGGAAAAGAAGAAAAAACTATTAGCCAAATTAATGGTAATTGTAGCCATTATAGTGACAATGCAATGAGGTTTGTTAACTTGATATTTGTTGGTTGCTAAATAGTTTTTTTCTTATTCTTTGTAATGAATATTTTTGTATCATTGAATGTAAATTTAATTGCTTAAGTAGGCTGACAAAATGTATGAAGGACAAGCTAGAGAGTAGTTTTGTGAAGAGAAAAAAATGAATGGGAATCAAATGAAAACACCTTGAACAAAAAGTCATGTCCATCCATTTTGGATGTAACTAATGTTTTATCAGATGAACATGATTAGAATGAGAAGAAACACAAAAAAAAGGAAAAGAGAACATAATGAAAGAAATCATTAGTGAGAGCTATAATATGGACGTGTATGATTCTAATATTTATTTCATATAGTGTTCTTCTAAAAAGCAATATTTTGTTTATTGATAAGATTTTGTATCTTCAATTTGAGTTGATAAATGAACCATCAAATGTTGTTGAGGCGGAGATTAGTACTAAAAAGCTGAAGAAACCATTATTCACGTAAAAGCTAATTATCCCTTGAGTTTAGATTTCATTTCTATTTTTTTTCTAACTCAACGAATGTGCTGCCCTTAACAAATATTCAGACCATTACTGATGTCAATTTTGCCGATGGAGTTTTTCCAACAATGAACCATGTATTATTATTTTTGTAGTTTAATCTTTGCAACAGTAGTGTAGGTCCAAAAAAGAAGAAAGAAGCTATCAGCCAAATTTATGGTAATTGTAGTCATTGTAGTGACAATGATATAAGGTTTGTGAACTTCATATTTTAAGTTTTTTAAATATTTTTTCTTCTTTGTAATGAATATGTTTCTATCATTGAATGTAAATTTGATTGCTTATATAGGTTGGCAAAATCTACTAAGCATAAACTACATAGCAGTTTGGTGAAGAGAAAAATGGATGGGGAGTCAAATGAAAACACCTTGAACAAAAAGTCATGACCATCGATGGATGTATCTAATATTTAATCAGATTAACTTGATTTAAAGGAGAAGAAACACAAGAAAGAGAAAAGAGAATATACTGGAGCGAAATCATTAATGAGAGTTGTAACATGGACGTGTTTGATTCTAATACTTATTTCACATAATGATACTTCTGATAAGTAATATTTTATTTATTGATAAGATTTATTATCTTAAATTTGAGTTGAAAAATGAAACATCAAATGCACCTAGGTGGGGATTAGTAATGACAATCTGAAGAAACCATTTCCCATGAGAAAACTAATTATCTCACGAGTTCAAATTTTAGTTCTATTTTTTTTAGCTAAACAAATGTGATGCAATAAACAAATATTTAGATCATTACTGATGTCAATTTGTAATGTTTGTTAAATAGTTTTTTATTCTTCTTCATAGTAAATATGTTTATATCATTGAATGTAAATTTGATAACTTAAGTGGGTTGGAAGATTCTACTAAGGACAAGTTAGAGAAGAAACACAAGAAAAGGAAAAGAGAACATAATGAAAGAAATCATTAATGAGAGTTGTCACATGGACGTATATGATTTTAATATTTATTTCACATAATGATACTACTAAAAAGTAACATTTTGTTTATTAATAAGATTTTGTATCTTTAATTTGAGTAAAAAGTGAACCATCAAATGCACTTGAGGTGTATATTAGTACTAAAAAGCTAGAGAAACCATTATTCATGAAAAAGCTAATTATCCCATGAGTTTAGATTTTATTTCTAATTTTTTTTTCTAACTTTATGAATGTGTTGCAATTAACAAATATTTTGATCATTGCTGATGTCAACTTGACTGATGGAGTTTTGCCAACAAATGAACCACGTATTTTTATTTTTGTACTTTAATTTTTGCTACTTAATGGAGGTCTAGGAAAGAAAAACAAACTATTAGCCAAATTAATGGTAATTGTAATCATTGTAGTGACAATGACATAAGGTTTGTAAACTTAATATTTTCAATTTGTTAAATAGTTTTTTTATTCTTTGTAATGAATGTGTGTATCATTAAATGTAAATTTGATTGCTTAAGTATGTTGGCAGATTCTACTTAGGACAAGCTAGAGAGCAGTTTGGTGAAGAGCAAAATGGATGGGGATTAATTAAAAAACCTTAAACAAAAAGTAATGGCCATCTATGGACTTATGTAATGTTTTATCGGATGAACATGATTTAACAGAGACAAAATCCCAGAAGAGGAAAAGAGAACATAATGAAGAAAAATCGTTAGTGAGAGTTGTAACATGGACGTGCATGACTCTAATATTTATTTCACATAGTGATACTTTTGAAAAGCAATTTTTTTTATTGATAAGGTTTTTTATCTTCAATTTCAATAGAAAAAATGAACCATCAAATGCACTTGAGGTGAAGATTAGTACTAAAAAGCTAAACAAGCACAATTCAACCCATAAGTGACCACAACCATTAAAGTGACAAGAAGCGGTTTGTGCTTTTTGTCAACACTAAATTTTACATTTTCTTTATGTGCTTTTATTTTCACTTAATCAATGCAAGTTTTCAGCTCAACTAGGTAAGATGATTGTAATTTAGTAAAGTCAAGGAGAAATAAACAAAAGACTTGAAATAACGAGCAACTGGAGACACAAGTTATGATGTGGGAAAAATGTCTTGCCTGTCTATATAGAAGCATAGCTAAACAAAAAGAGAGCACAAGAATTTTAAAGTCCAAGCAAATGATCTTGCCAAAGGGTTTCATTCCACTAGTGAGTCATATGATACTCATGTTTTTTCTTAAATAATTATATGATGTGATATTGTATACTTATTTCTTCATCGTAATTAATTATTTGAATACTAGATTTTGGGAATCCTATTCACGAGTGTTCATATTGTGGTGTAATAATGTCGTATTTAGAAAGGCTCAATAAGAATCATAATAGTAGCAATTCCATTTTCATACTTTGGTGTAATCAAGAGAAAGTCAAACTTCCATTGTTAAACGAACCACTAGAATCATTGACAAACTTACTTTTTGATTCTGATCGAAGAAGTAAACATTTTGACAACATTCAATTGTACAACATTATGTTCTCTTTTACTTCAATGGGTGGAAAGGTTGACTATTTAATCAATGATGGTTGTAGACCTTATGTTTTTAGACTCAATAATTATAATTACTATAGAATTGGAAGTTTTTTACCACCAAAAGATTCAACTCCTAAATTTGCTTAGTTGTATATATAAATGATACTGAAATTGAAGTTTCAACCAGAAATGGAGTAATTAGGTATGCATTTGATATGAGACTTTTTCTAAATTTAATTTTTCTACAAAATTTTGATAAAATTACTTTATTTTTTATTAAAATAAAATTTTAAATCCTATTTTTTTATAGTTGTTTATAGTATGAAGTTTTAGAAATGCGGTCTTTCATATGCTCGCATATTGTTATTCTTGCATCCATAGGATAAGCATCATTCCGGTGATGATACAGACAAAATAAGATCAACTGAGATTCCTAATAAATTGGAAGATCCCACGTTGTATGATGCAATATCAAACTACACGATGCATGGTCAATGCGGACAGGATAGAAAAAGCTCATCATGCAAGTAAGATGGCAAGTGTACGAAACACTTATCTAAAAGAACTGTTGAGGAAACAATGATTGATGTTAATGTTTGTCCTATTTAGCATTGAAAAAGGAGATAAATCACTTGATAACTTTAATGTGGTACCATTCATTGCTGATATATTGTTAAAAATTTGATGGTCATATTAAGCTGAGTGGTCTAAGCAAAATCAAGCAATAAAATATTTGTTCAAGTATATTAGCAAAGGGAATAATTGAATCACCAGTTATTATACTCAACTAATGACACTGGTGAACATAAAAAATTGTTGGATAAAATCAAGATGCATTATGATTGTACATACATATCTCCATTTGAATTTATGTGGAGAATTTTTTGTCTTCCTATTAATCATAGGGAACCAAGTGTTGAGAGGTTGAGCTTTCATCTTCTAGATGAGCAAACTATTTTATTCTATGACGATGACCTAATTGATGATGTGCTCAAAAGCTAGAGTGATCAGAGTTTGATGTTTATGGCATGGATGTAAGCTAATAATGACTTACAAGAGGGAAAACAATTAACATATGATGAGTTCCCTTAAAAATTTGTTTGGAAGGTGAATGAACTAAATGATGGATCAATAGGTGGGCAAAAGTTAAGAAATGGTGTTCAAGACAATGAAGGATGAGTGTAAGGAGGATTTTTTATGTCCAGCCTAGTGTTGGTGACTTATATTATCTGAGGCTCTTACTTAATACTGTGAAAGGATCAACATGTTATGAAGATATCATTAATAGAGTAATATACACCTCCTTGAAGGATGCATGTTTCCCCTTAGTTACATTGTAGAAATTAATGAGGTTTCTTCTTGTGGTTTATGAAATTAGTTACACTCTTGGTTTGCAACTCTTTTGTCTTCAAATTCCATTTCAAGGCCTGAAGTCGTGTGGGATAAATTATGGCACATTTTGATTGAAAACATTCTTTACAAACAATGATTAATCTTGAACAATAAAGTAAGTTTACTCATTTTTATTTTAAAGATACAATTTTTTATTATCTTATAATTTGATTATTTTCTTTATAAATGTATTTTATTAATTTTTGTTTGTTATTTGTATAATGCATTATATGTTTTAGAAATTAATTTATTAACTAAATTTATATAAATCTATAGACTATTTATAGAATTTCAAATGACCAAATACCAATTGAAAAATTATGCACTTGCTAAAATTAACAAGGTACTGAAAAGAAGAGTCACAAGTTTAAAAAAATTTTCCAATTTGTCATTTCCAGATTCAAATTTGTTGACATTGGAAGAAATAGTTTGATTAATGATGAGTTAACATATGATAGAGTTTTCTATGAACAAGCACAAAGATCTTTTATCACTATTAAATGATGAGAAAAGACATGCTTATAAAACTTTAATGACATGTATATATAGAGATGAGGGTGGTGTCTTCTTTGTTTATATTGTGGAAGGAGTGTAAAAACTTTTGTTTGCAGAACACTATCAGCTCTAAGGTCATAAGGTGAAATTATGTTGACTGTTGCTTCAAATGGAATTGCTACTCTTCTTATTCCTGAGGGTAGAACTACTCATTCAAGATTTAGCATACCATTGGTTATAAATGAAGATGCAACATGTTACGTCAAACAAGGAAGTGAATTAATTGAGTTAATAGCCAAAACTTGACTTATTATATGGGATGAAACACCCAAAGTGCATAAAACATTGTTTTGAAGCATTGAACAAAAAAATAAGAGATGTTTTAAGATATTTTTCATACATAACAGTATGGATATTCCATTTGGCAGAAAAATTATAGTTTTTTTGTGGAGATTTTAGACAAATACCTCATGTAATTGCAAAGGGTACCAGATAAGATATTGTGTTCGCTTCTCTTAATTATTCATACTTATGGAATTGCAACGTTCTAAACTTATCAAAAAATATAAGGCTACAAACAGGTAGTTCAAATGTAGAATCAGAGGAGTTAATATCATTTGTAGAATGGAATTTGAACTTTGAGAATGACAAAGTTGGTGAAGAAAATGACGGTGTTGTTGATTTTGATATTCCAGATAAAATAATAATAATAATAAGAGATTCTATTGATCTAAATAGAGCAATTGTTCATAGCACTTATCCTAATTTGGTAGTGAATTTGGAAAATGGATTATATTTGCATGAATGTGCTATACTTTCTCCAACATTAAAAATTGTGGATAAATTTAATGATTATATTGTGTCAACTTCGCCAATGAAAAGGTAATTTATCTAAGTCTAGATATATTTGCAAGGTTAATGAAAAAGCAAATAACTTTGATGATGTCTATGTTGGGTCAATGACGATCAATATTAAGATCATAATTGTGTCTTAATAATGTGTTAAATGATGAAATTGATAAAGATTAATTTTAGATTTAGAAATGTATTAAAATTAAAGAAATATAACGCCTCCATTTTACGTTAATTTTAAAAAATTTAATATAATATTTAATAAAAGTAGGAATAAATTTTTCGCAAGAATATTATAATTAATAATCAGTGGGGAGTGTAGGGCGTTTGGTGGATTAAAATTTATTGAGGTTAGTTCAACCGAGAGAGAGAAAATCAGAAAGGAAGACAAGTGTGTAGTGCCAGGGGTAAAATCGTCTTTCCCGAGCTTTTATATATATAAGTTGTGCCAATCTCTCTCTACATCTCTCTTCATACACGTTTTTCCTTCCAAAATCCCGATCCAAGTTCCGAAACTAGCTAAACCTAAACCTCATCGAATCTTGGTGATTGGGAGTTGTAGGACCCGATAGAGCTCATGAATCGGTGAGTTTCTTCGACCTGAATTCCATAAATCACGTTTTTGTTGATATCCTGACTTTCCGACGTGATATTTCATTCATTTTAGCTCCGAATTGAGTGAAATATGACTTGTTGGAAAGTTTAAGATGTGTAGTAACCATTAGTACTCAATTTTGATGTTAATTCATGTATTTGGTACTTGAAATCGATGTTTTAAGACGGAAGGGTAAAATGGACGTGATTGGGTTTTCTAGCCTAGGGTTTGTTTTGAAGTTTTGTTA
>CANYCX012586146.1:0-10589 GCA_948193385.1 Breynia disticha f. nivosa | reverse complement strand
TAGCCAAGAAATGTTTGCTCAAACTTATGTCACATTCGTGGTTAGCATCAACCACAAACGTGATGCCTCTTCTGTCCAAGGTTGGGCTTTGCATCTTTCACCTCTAAGTTAACCACGTTCGTGGCTCGAACCAATCTCGTTCGTGGTGAGTGTTCTGGCCACATTTCCACTATATTCTTCTGAGTCACAAACGTGATTATGGTGAGTCACGTTCGTGACTCACCTTCTGTCCACTTTTCACTTCCTTTTTATGTGCCAATTCCAAGCCAACCCAAGTCATTTATGCTCTATTTCATGACTCCAACTTGACCAAACTTGATGTGCCTTCATTTTCCATCAAAATCTAGCGTGATCTTAATGTTCTTCAATCAAACCTAGATAAAACAAAAACTGAACATAAACCTATATAACCTCATGGTTTATCTACTAAAATGACATGAAAATCACTCTCGAATGAATGGAATGGATGTGTATTTATGGTTCTATCAATTTTATTAACTTTCAAGGTCTTTCTTTTGAAATAGAATACATATTTGTGTGGATAAAAATGTGGAGATAAAATGGATCTTACCTTAACTCATTCTTGGCCAAATTATTGGTGAATCAAAATTCAAATGGATGATATTCACAACATATACAATTCGGATATGTTATATAATCAACAAACTTAGTCATTTTTAGTCTCTCTTAGTGTTTATGTGTATAATTTATTTTCATTATTCACTGTGCACACATATTAAGACACACTAGAAGCCTAACATTGATATACATGACAAATTTGTTTCACTTTACGTGATCCCTCAATATCATTCTTTAATCATTGCCCTTAGATTCTTTAGATAAGTTCATGCCTTCTGTCACTAGGTCTAATAGTTTTTCTTTCAATTTGGCCTTTCTTTATTGAAAATGTTTATGAGTAGGAGAGCTTGAGCATTGGTTTCCAACCATTTAGGACATAGTGTTCATGTGAGAGCCTTAAGTCCAATACAATTGTCTTTGTACACTTTCTTATTATTTTGAGATGATAATAGATATGGCATTAAATTTATTCGTCCATATTCTTTTTCATTTAAGAACTAATAAAATCATCCATGAATGTTGGTTATGTTCATAATATCAAACAAAGGCGTTTGAACGTAAAACACTTAAACATGGAAGAACAACATTTAGAATGTCTCTCGTCGATCATTAATAATGGGAATTGCAATAAAATAAGACTAGTATATGGTCCTATGATATAGTTGTGTTTTATCAACTATGAAGAATGGAGGGCATAGATACATTATTGAGAGAACTTATCGGATTGTTTTGCTTAAATAAGAATTTTCATGATAGTGTAGTTCATAAATCTTCTTATTATAGTATTTCATGTTGGTATCCATAGACATGATGCATTTATATGACTTAGATAAATTTTAGTGTACTTTTACATATGTATAACATGCCTGTAAATAGGTGACAAATATGGATATGATTGTGTATGCTAAAGTCCACATTGAAGGGTCATAAAAAATTGAAGGGACTACCACTCAATAGAGTTTATATCACTAGTCGTTTGATATGTGAGACTGAGAAGTGTGTACTATACTCAGATTGTATGATAGTTGTGGTCATAAATCTGAATATATTAGTATCACTAATTGAGATCAAGAATGTGACAATGTAGAATAAGGGCGACTTATTCTGTGCCTTATAATATCATAATATTATATAGGAAAATGATCGTATGAACCTCTGGGCTAACATTGTTAGTTTCTTTCTACCATTTTCTAAGGAAATTATTTAGGTTTTAATAAGCCTAATAATATATATATATATATATATATATATATATATATATATATATAATATAGTTAATACTGGGGACAACTAGGGCTCATAGGATTGCACACCTTATGTTTTTGACATGGGGAAAAATAGTCATTTTATGACCGTTAAATTCAGTTATTCCATAAAAATGGCATCAAGCATAGGGAACATCGACCTAAGTTTATTGGGTATGAACTCATAGTCATGGCCTAATCAGATTTTCTATATAGTGAAAAATACAAAATACATAGACGTTTGTTGTAACAAATGGTGGATTTTAGCCAGTAACCTTAATTTGGGCTATCGGGCTAGAAATCCAAAACTAGTGACCCTAACCCTTATACTGTGTGGTATGCCATTTTAGTAAGAATCTATTGGCCTAAACCTCACAATTATAATCCAAGTAGATTTCTTATAAAATCAAAAATATGAAAAAAAATAGATTTAGTGATGGTCTGTTGGTTAGTTGGGCTGACCACCAAACCAACAAAGCCCAGATGTAGGACTTCCTTGCACACTTGTTAGTCATCCATGATAGTTCTAATTGGATAAATGTTTGATATCTTAGTCATTTTGAAACTAGGTTAACTTGAATAAGATAAAAATAAGATTTGAGAAACCATGCCTCGATGAAGAGAAATGGTATTGATTTATCTTGTTATTTACATCGTTCTCCTTCTCTTTAAAATCATTAAACCTCCAATGATAATCTACAATATCAAAAGTCAAGAGATAGGAAACATCAAAAGTAGCACTAACACATATTCACCTGTAATTTAATTTAATATGCATTATCATTTATCTTTTCCATCACTTAGAATGGACCATTGCCCTTAGCATTCAACTTTGATTTTCTTATTCTTTTGGTTAGCATAATGCTTGTTCTTCCTCTTGATTTGAGCTCTAGCTTTCCCATGTATTGATTTTACTAAAGATGCCTTATTCTTCCTATATGTGGTAATAATTTCTTTCAATGGTATAGTCATTAAATCTAATGGAGTTAAAGGATTAAAACCATAAACCATGTCAAATGGTGAATAACTTGTAGAAGAATAAATAGATTTGTTATAAGCAAAGTCAACAAATGGTAAACAATCTTTCCAAGTATACTATTAACTATTTCAATTAGACCATCAGTTTGAGGATGACCATCAGTTTGAGGATGTTAGGTAATATTTTTATTTTTGTGCAAATGACATAATGTAGTGGCTTTTTTATGTATATGCATGAAACTACCTTTCAAAAATTAAAAATGCCCACTTTATTTAATTGAGTAACAACCAACAACTCATTATATTCAAACAGTTACCATGAACAATAAAACAAAAACTAATTGTAATATTTAATCCTAAAATTAAGGAAGAAATATTTAATAACTTCCACATTTAATCATAAAAATGAGGAATCAATATTTATCAACATACCCATAAATGAAAATTAAATAAACACATCTATAAATCATTGTGAACAACAACAAAATTTACGTTATACAATCCATAACAAAACTACAAAAAGATGAAACACATTACATGCATGAAAAATACTCATTTTAGTTCAACGTGTTCATGACAATTTTTTTTGTAAATGCAAATTGTCTGCAAGTCATACATTTTTTAATTTAAAAAGAAAAATGTATATTACTATTCATATGTGTTCATTATATAATGTGTCAACAATTAAAAAGTGTTCAAACAATTATCTATAAATCATTTTTTTAATTTGAAAACAAAAATGTACATTTCTAGGAACGTATGTGTCAAACACTTTTAAAAGAAGTCATGATACATGTTATTCTTTGTATTAAAGATGACAATATAAATGATTATCATATCTATAAAACTTATCTCATAAAACAATTCTAAAAGAAGTCTTTATATTTTAGTTCTATGTACTTATATAATCATTTTAAAGATATCTAGGAACGTATTAAAGGGGGTGGTCTATAGGGTTCATAACGACTCCTCTTACTACAAGACGCTTAACTAGCCAACATATAGATCCAGCTCTACCCAAAGTTTTTTGGTTCACCCCAGCACTGGTTTAGCTTACAATGTGTTGGAAGCCCTCAGCCAAATGAATATTTTATAGAGAGCCGACAAGGTATGATTACCTCGATAAGATATTCCTTTCATTCTTCCTCTATGTTGTTTATGAAATTTGGTTCTTTTGGGAAAATGGATATCTCTAGAAAAATTTTGAAGTTCAATTTTTTGGAGAAATTGAACCATCTGATTTGATTCATTCTCAATAGCCATGAGATAATCATCTTAGGGTGATTCTTTTATCGACGGAATTAAGAGGTCAAACAGATTGAGAAAAGTTGGTCATTCACAACCACTCCTTCGAGCATAGGAGTTGCGTAGAGTAAAATTCGGGAAAAGAGCCAATTGTATGGGAAATACTTCAGGAAGTTATGTAGGGTCATCCTGTATTGCTAAATAGAGCACACACTTTACATAGATTAGGCATACAGACATTCCAATTTAAATGATTCATATCATCAAGTGTACCCATTCCAAATTTCATTCCAATTAAATGATCCACAACTGCCAATATATCTCGCGGTAACAAGAATGTATTGTTATGAGGTATATCAAGATTTAGTCTCCGGTTTGTCATAATTGATCTAGATATATTAGATAAACAAGGATATAATGGAAAACTTGCACTAATATTTAAGAAAAGTCAAAAATTCCAAAACATCTAAAAGAAATGAAAAATTGTAACAATGTTTGTCATAAAGACAACATTAAACTTTATTCATAACTAAAATTAAAAAATCTAACATATTCAAGGGGATGACTGATAAGAAACCACATGCTCCTTGATCTTTGAGAAAAGGTTCATCCTTCATTCCTTCAAGCCTTAACTCACTTCTTTGTACCTACACATTTGAAAACTCAAATGTTAGAACATCCACAACTAGTCTAAATACTAAAGTCATAGAAAAAATTTAAGCTTATAAACTTAAATACCTGAAGTGGACGCCTTGGTTCATTCCTCTTTTACGCTTCCTTGAAGAGGTTACAATTCTTCCTCCGATGACCAACTAGGTTCCAATGGTATCAAGTGTTCTCCCCTTCTTTGACCTTCGGTGGGTTTGCTTTGGGAGGAGGAGGAAAAACTTGTGTTTCACTCCTACTAGGCCTATGATCCTTGGTTTCAAATTCTTATTCCCTTTTCTTTTCTTCTTCTTAACATGTCCCCCTTGGACCATGAATACTAAATTTGTCTTTTGCAACTCAATTTCTTCTTGTTTATCAATAATCTGAGTAGCTCGATCAACGATTTGGACATTTTTGCATATTATGGTTCATCAATGACTCATTTATGCTTTAGATGATGACCCTAATATTAAATTAGTGGCCAAATCCTTAGGAACTGTACTTCCAACCTCTTAAGAATATTAAAATACCCATTCATTTTCAGTACATGGCACTAATTGAAGTACCTAAAGTCATATTATGAGAGATAAGAGATTTTGAGGTTGAAAACCTCTCAAATCGTTTTGAAACATGATTTTCAATTTCACCATAATCTCATATGCCTTTATATTCTCAAACTGTTTTTGCAGTTCAGAAGTCATAGTGGCCAACATAAGACATGTGACATTGGTGGAATCATTCTTTTTAGTCTCAATGGATCGCGGTTGCATTCCTAGCCGGCTCGAGAGGAATAAGGGCATCTAATGCATAAAATTTCTTCTATTGTTTAAGGATAATCCTTAAATTTTGAGACTAGTCTAAGAAATTGGACATGTTAAGGTTCTCTCTTTCAAGAATCAATCGCAGTGTGAAGGCGTTGGAGTTATTTGGTTGTTTCATATTTTAACCTATAAAATAAGATAAACTAATTTAGTGAAGTCTTTAAAAATCCTACAATCTAAAATAATATCCCCTTAAATAGTTCATTAATGTTGATCTAGCAGGCTTAGATTCACTTTTTATAATAACACCCTAGTCAAACTAAGTTTGTACATATAAAGATTAAGTTACTTAGGTAGGGAAACACCTAATCGTTCCTTGTGCATGATTTTTGGATTCAATAGGCTAACATATTCAAGTGTTAAACATAAAAGCCCATTTCAATGTAGCCTAGGTCTAGCCATACCATTCCATGTTAAGTCTAACTCACATTCACACCTATACTTCACAAAGAAAGAAGGGCGCACCTGTGACTCTTAGTGTATGTGACCAACGTTTGAGATACTTAACGTATTTCAAATTGGGAAGGAAATTTTATGACTTACTATTTTAGGATTCATTTTAATTATCACTTACGTGTCAAATGCTTTATCATTCATCCGTTCATAGCACATATATATATTGTACAAAAAGTAAATGTGACAAACATGGGCCAAAAATCCTACAACTAATATCTAGCCTAATAGGCTTATCAATCTTTAAGCTTATGGGCTTCAACTCTAGACAGTTTTGGGCTCTCCACTTCGATCAGTTGGGCTTTGAATTTCATGTGCATGTCGTGGACTTTGTTCATCATGGACATGTCATCTTCATTCTAGACACTATCCTAAATACTTAAACAATAGATATGAAATCCAAGGTCCATGAATGCACCATGCATATTCATTTATCACATCAACAAAAACTTACACGAAAATACAACATTCATGGATAAAACAAAGTTTGAATTTAAGTTAAGCTAAGCCCATTAAGGAACTTGTGTTTATGGGCTAACTAGGATTAAATCCCGTGATGGGCTTGGACTGAGGCCTAACAGGCTCATTGAATGAACCATCTCCTAAAAAACCTAACACATGTTAGACGTCCAATTCAAACCATACAAGGTTTTCCATATAAGTCGACATAATTCATTCAATTCCAACATCTAGACCAATTCAAACCACTCAAGGTCATTTGTTCACTTCTATGAGTTAGTAATTCAATTTCATTTTATTTATTACACAAATTATCTATGTTTAACCATGTACATATAATTAATATCTAGGTAAGTGTAAATCAGTACACTTACCTCAATTCCTCTAAAATTCAGGCTACTTTAGTAGTCAACTTTGCTCTTACTCTTAATTTTTATTGCCTATATTAATACTTCATACATGAATTAAAGAATTTTCTATAATTCATTCAAATTTCCAATTTACACTCAAAACTCCTTAATCAACATGCTCTTTTTACCCTGAACCCTAACCAAGTAAATTACCTTCCATTTCCTTTACTCTACTCTCCATCTGATTCCACCCATGAATCTCATTTACCACATGCATTCTCAAATTTTTAGCCCTGACTACCCATTTTAACAAAATTCTTACAAAATTAATATGGACTTACAAAAAGAAATCCTTACCTTTGGGATAATTAGAGCTCAAAAGGTTGAATCCCCTTTTCTCCCTTGCTAGGGTTTTTGGAGGATATTTAGGTGAAGTAGGGTGAAGATGTGTTGTTCATTTATACTTTGTAAATCCTAAGGGGGCTATTGAAACATATTTATACTTTTTAAAAATACACACAACAAGGCAATCAACATGCTCGTGTTGAAGCCTATGCTCCACTATTATAAACCATAACATCACACAACACAACTGTATTAGACCCGTGAGTTTTATATTTGGCCTTTAGTATTATTTACACTACCCCTATTGTGACTTAATCTCATTTTGCTCATTTTTATCATGCCCTTTTATTTATTATTTAGTATTTTCATCCTGTAACACTTAATATTATTTTATTAGAATGAATTTTCTAGGGCGTTGCACCTCTATCATCCTTAAATAAATTTCATCCTCGAAATTGATAAGTTATTCACAATACATGTCAACATTTGCTCAAATATCGACAAATTATTTTATTTTACTCATTAAACACATATCTAAACTTGATTTCACATTCTAACTCTTATTTCTCAAAAATTCCCAAATTACCTAAAACCCTAAAATCGTAAATCTCTTCTAAATTCTTGGTATTTATTTCTAAACCGTACATAATACCTCCACTAACCATAACCCAGCCATCATTTTTCAAAACCCTAGCTTCAGAATCACTAAAAAAATCAAGTAGAAAGTTAGAGCTTACCTTGCTCTTTTGAAGAGATTCACTAAGCACGCTCTTCCTCAAGCTTCAATCTATGAAATCTAGGGTGTTTGGGGTTAGATTTGGTGTTTCTAGGCTATAGATTGAAGAGTTTTTGGGGTAGGGTGGAAGGAAAAGTCAAGAGGGTGTTTTAAGGTTTTGTTTCCTCTTTCTGAAATGTTCACGTGGACCTGTTCTTAATGTCCCGACAGGTCGAACGGTTTGGCGAAAGGTTTTCCCAAACCATTTGCGAGGTGGTTCTAGACTTCTATCTGTGAAAAATTAACTTTTTGTCCACAACTAAAACGGTTTGGGGAATGGTTTGGCTAGGTCTTTCCCCAGGCCATTTGACCCTACTGTTTTCATATTTTTCAGAATATTTTAGTTAAACTTTTGGGCATTGCAACTCTCCCCGTAGGAAATTTCTTCCCCAAATTTTTTTTTCTTAAGGCTTATGGTCTTTAGATCTTCACCACAAGGTTTCCCAATTATCATTACAAGTTCGTTCTTTTACCTCACTTACTTGGCTTCTCTCATCGCGACTCAACGATCTAACAACCTTAAGGTTATCTTTATTCGTCTAGCACTCACACGAGCACACAAATCCCATACTATTCTATTTTTCCACATTGACACCGAGTGATCTGTTCATAAGCTTCAGCTTAAGTTATTTCTTACACTGATAAAGTACAACACCCTCATGTTGCTCGTTCTCTCGTAATATGCCCTCAACACATTACTGTTCTAATCATTCATCCTAGCATCAATTCATTCACCATAAAACTCGATTTCTTCCACCCACAATCAATCAAGCATTCTTAAATCAGACTACAGACATCAAGAACAATCTCCATAATATACTTCTCCATGTATGTTATTTTGGTTCCCTCTAAACTCTCTCTTAATTCAACTCTCGCAATTATCTCTATGTTTGAGGTCCCCAAGGTAGGTAATCAAGAAAAATGATTTGTGCGCACAAGAGGAAGAATTGTAGGAAATGCAGAACATTTATGTGAAATGAAAGAAATGTCCTTCCCTTGTTCAACAAAGATATGCAGGATTCCAAAGAATCACTTCCTTATACAAATTATAACCCTAGCACTACCTTTAAGAGAAAGGACAAGCGATAGCAAACCTCGATGGTCACACTTTACAATTAAATCCTCATATTTACTCTACCATTATCTCTAAGTTTTATTCACGATCCATACCTCAAATTTCATTTATTTGGTATCCTCTCTCATATATACTATTCATTTTCCCCACAATAGAGTTATTACATTTTCTATATTTCCACCTTCTACTTTATTTTTCTCTCTTGCAATACTTAATTAGTCATATGAACTTTAAGTTTTCTCATAGTACTTTTGTACAGAACTTCATTCACACACTAACTATAGACCACTTCCCTAAATCCCAAAAATAACATTCATATTCGCACTAATCATTTGGGCTTGTCCTAAATTCCTAAATTTTATTTAGGCAATACTTTTACCACTTATACTCCTACTCTTGATTGGGTTCTATTACTATTACCATAAGGTAGTTTTTTTCCTCTCAAATGTTTCTATCAATTCCATAGTCATAAGGTTTTCTCTCCCATAATGTACTCTCATGAGATTCCATTCCCTTACTCTCTCTTCAGTACACCTATCTTAAATCATTCTGGCAATACACTTGCCCACTTACCTTTCCACTTTCAATTTTGTTCAAGTATTGCATCTGCAATGTAGTTTTTCTACTCCCTCTCCAATATTTAATAACACATTTCTACTACTATAGGAACCCCAAATCCCTTCATCCACTATACAATCACCATTATGATCACTAGTACTCAAAAACTTTCATCTCTATATCTTTACCTTATGTTTATTCCAAACTTTAATCAAACTATTTGTTGAATAACAATTATACAAGGCAAAGCTTACCTATGTAAATGCATACGTACTGCCCCTTTTCAACCTTAGTTACATTATGGAATATGAAACACCTATTATTAGCTTAATTTAGCTCTTAATTTCATTATTTCAACATTTTATCCATAAATTTTACAGTCAAACACGGCCTGTGCTAGATAACACGACTACCGGGTAGCAATTCTAGAATTATAGTACATAGGCATGAGAAATGTGCTAGTGTGTAGAAAATCACAGTGTTTAGGTGTATCAATCATGCATGAGTTTGTCAATTTTATGTTTCTTAAACCTTCTAATCTCATCATGATTACTCGTCTCGATTCTCCCTCTCACAAACGTACAATTAACATCTTTTTCTAAACAGAAACGGTCTAAAAAATTGTTATCCAACCCGTTTTCCAGCCCATTTTACCCTTCTAACTTCTATAGAAAAGTGAAATGGCTAGGAAAATGGTTTGGCTAAACCATTTTGCCAACCCATTTCATCCTTCTATTTTTCCTCTGGAAGTGGAACGGCTTGGGAAACAGCTTACCCAGCTCGTTTCCCAGCCCATTCGAGACTATTGATTCATTAACATACAGCATTCTCAGCACAATTTTAGCACACAACATCACACACCAGTTCAACACACTTCAACAACTCGCATAACATGTCCTCAAGCAGTTCGACACTCAGTTTACACATAATTCCCATTTCAAGTCATCATTTCCAACCAAGAACAATCAATTTATATCCATTCAATCATGTTTAGCACTTCCATAAGTAATTAACGTTCACCCTTAATTTGAGCCATCATATTCCTTAATGCTCACCTTA
>CANYCX012586134.1:0-16361 GCA_948193385.1 Breynia disticha f. nivosa | reverse complement strand
AAGATGTAAGCCCCGGGCATTTGCATATGTGTGTGCTTGAGATTCATTTGCATACACATGATTCATTGCATACATTTTAGTATAATTTGTGTTGCTAATTGGATATGTATGCTGATGTATATATGATGAGACTTCATGTATAGTATGTTTGGCATGTTTTGGTACTTACTTTGTGATTGATACAAACAAGAGTGTTTTGAGTGTTGAAACACTGTTTTTATAGTATGTGTTATATGCTGAACTTGCATATTAATCCAGGAAACTATTTGCTGAGAAATCTGATGAAAACAAAATGTAATATACCAAAACCGTAGCTCAGCACAACCACGTGCTGACTAGCACGCCCCGTGCTGTTGGGCCATTTTGGGATTGTGTATGAGCACGCCCTCATTTTCTAAGGTAGTACGATCGTGGTACCTGGATTTGTGTTATATGAACACAGCTCGTGTTTATTGTGGCACGACATGTCAACTGGGATAGCTGTTGAACACGCCCTTGTGTTCATCCAACACGACCTCGTGTTGTTCCCCTGCACTTCATTTATTCAATATTCTAATTTCCACTTACTGAGTATTTGTGAATACTTACCTATTTGAATGTTGAATTGTGGTGCAGATCATAGATAGCTGCTTTTGGACTTGCGAGCTGTTGATCAGAGGCATATCGAGATTTTGTACGAGGTGTGGCTCCAGTGTTTTATTCAGCTTTTATTTTGTATAGATTTGTACAGATATGTATATATGATATTTTGCTTCCTCTGGTTTATGTGTGAATTTTGTTAAAATTAGATTTGGGCCCGAGATCAGGGTATTTCTATGTATGAGATTTTTTCTATATTATATATGAGCTCATCTTTTCTATCTTTATTCTTATATTATTTAAATGTGGCGCAAATTTGGGGATATTTAAGTTTTAAATTTGAGCTCCACAAAGCGAGTTTGAGCTTAGGATACCCAATGAACTAAATTCGAATCTGACCCCAACCCATGACGAGTATTGATTTTAGTATCTGTACTTATCCCAAACTGTTGATGTCGGATTCAGATAGTGATAAACGATTAGGATACCGTTGGTACCCTATTATAGGGTACTCACTTCCATCAATAATCGGTTACATCTATATCTCCTTTATATTATTTAATTACAATTTATTCAAAATTTAAAATTTTTCTCACTCTAAATTATATATTTGCAATCCGTACATAATCAGCCTAATCACCTGAAAATATAAACTTTGGCAAAAAAATATCGACCATTGAATTGAAGTCTTGTCGATTGTCTTTTTTTGGTTTTATATTAAGATATAAGCAATTAAAGGGGTTGTGTTTGTTCGCGAGAATGGATTCCTCATCAAGTATGGGTGTGTGAACACACTTGCGCGAATTCAGATGACGGCTATAAGGGAAAAATAGAAAGGAATCAGGGATGGATGTAAACTCGTAAGTTGTCGAAGGTAAGGATAATCGTCAAGGTCTTATTGTGAAACAAAAAAAGGCCCGCCATAGCAGGCGGGTTGGTTTCTCTGTCGTCATCGAGGATCTCTTGGAGAGAAGACTTTAGGAATAGTTGCTAAAACAAAGGAAAGGATCAACCCGTTAAGTATAATTCTGAAGAATGACTATTGGCAACAGGGCTATTCATATATGGGCCACCCAACACACAAAAGAGACTCATTATGGATTTCTGGGAACGCATCTACTTGACAAACTCCAAACGAAAAATACACTAACATAGATAAATGTACATTATAATCATAATAAGTATATTTTATCAAAAAATATTATGCATACACAGTATATGTTTAATTTTTATAACTTTTATGTCTAAACACAACCAATAAATAGGTAAAAATAAATTTATAAAATTAATAAAAAATTATAAGTTCATTTCTGTTTAAAATTTAAACTAATTCGATAATATTTATGAAGTTTACAAGATGTTTACATTAAAGAAATAGCTAAATAAAAATTTGACAAAACACTACATATTATTAAAATGTGTGCATTGGTTTACATTTGATTTATATTAAACTATAAAAAAATATAAGATTAATATTTATAGAAACACTAAAAAACACTAAAATGAAAAAAAAATAATGTTACAGGAGAACAAAAAAACTAACATAAACTGTATAGAATAATTACTTAAGAAAAACTCCTACTTACAATAAATGCATCAAAAATAAAAAAAATATGAGCAATAACCTAAAAACACATAAAAATTGATAAAAGTAAAATTTATAATTATAATAATTATCTTTTTATTAAAAAATAATATAAATATATAGAAGTTTGTGGAAGAATGAAAGAAATAAGTATGAATGAGAGAGATTGTGGAAGACAAAAAGAGAGACTAGAGCATAAAAATTGAAATGGAGAGTGAGAGGATGAGTTAGAAGAGTAGAGAAATTCTAGAGAGTTATCATTTTAAGAAGAAAAATGGGCTGGTACAAAAAATGAGATTGAATAGATGAAAATATATTACACTAAATCGTATGAAATGAAAAGAAAGAAACATAATTCAAACAAAAAGACAAAACAATGATTAATACAATCAAAAAATAAAAATCGTACCACATGTAATTATCCCCAAAATGAATGACAATATCCATAGTCTATTAAGTCTAGTGGAATTTTTGGGTGGGGCTTCTTCAATGGGTTTCAACATAATAAGATACAATATCGAACTTGGAGTGTTCTTATTGTAAGAAGATAATACATACGAGAGAGAAATGTTTTCATTTGAATGGATATCAATCATACATGGCCTCTAATAATGTTCTAAAGGATAGGAGACATACTATGATTAATCATTTTAACACTAAAGGAGATGTGGATTTTGATGTTGTTGATGTGGATAAGTTGGATCTGATAGAGTGATTTCTAATCATGGTTCTTCGCATACTTTTGATGATTTTACTAAATTGAAGAAGGATGTGGAGCAATTGCGGAGCATGAAAATTACAGGATGTAGTAGTGTGTGTTGGGTCTGTGTTAACCATTGGAGTAGCAGATACATCTTGATCATATTATGATATTTTCTACACTTAGATCTTTTAATAATGTTGTTGTGCATGGGTATGTTTTGGACAAATTTGATTGGATCATAGATACAGGTGTTACAAATCATGTTTGTTATGATTTGGATTTTTTTGAATTCTCATTATGTTCCTAGTATGCATGTCCAATTACCTAATTGTGCTAAGTTGACAGTTACTTGTGTTGGGCCTATTCGAATAAGTTTTTCTTTTGTTCTTCTTAATGTCCTGTTTGTTTTAGGATTTCAATTTAGTTTGTTGTCAGTCAATCATTTGCCTTCATGCAAATATTGTTTAGTGTTACTAATAAGGATTGTTCCATTCAGGATCTTGTTCATGGATTTGAATCGAGCATGTTGAGTTGTAGTCTAGATTATTTCTTTTAAATTCTATGCCTCCTTTTGTTTAGTCTTATCATATTATTAATTTTGTTTTGTCTTTAGATTGTTCTTCAGCCATGATATGGCATTGTATATTGGAACATGCTTCTATTGAATATATTGGTCATGTGCATAAACAAGATGTAAATGTTAGTGTTTGTGCAAAGGATCATGTCAATGAGATTATTCCTCAAAATAAAAATGTTTACTCTTCACTTCTCATATTAAATGTACCATTTTTGTTTGAAATGATACATGTTGATGTATGGGGCCTTATATATTCCCATGTTTTGATGGATAAGTATCGCTTCTTCCTTACTATTGTGGATGACTTCACTCAATTTACTTGGACTTTTTATGCAACATAAGAGTAAATTGTATGTGTTATTGTCTTAATTTTATGCTCTAATACTATTTTAGAAATGTGAAGGCCTTATGAAGTTCAAAAATAGTGCATTGAAGAACAACAAGCAAAAGTGGAATGAGTAATTTTATTCAACTTAACTAATCTATTTGGATACAAACGTATTTACATGAAAAATACAAAAGATTAAAAAATGAAATTTGTAGCAGCAAGTTGAAAATATTTCTATTTGAATTTTGGAGCCCTGAATAATAGGTCGTTCTGTTGAAAATGAAGAAACACTAATACTCCCATATGCTCATTTACAATTGTAGCTTTATAAAAACCTTCTACACTTTTCTCATATGAGTTTCACTTCATATAACACAAAAACACTTAGCCAATACTTATTTGCATCAGTAATGATAAATAATGAATTAATTAATAGTCTGAAGTGTTATTTGTCATGTTTATGAATTAGTAGTGATTTTCAACATAAAAGTGACAAAAAATTAATTTTAAAGATATGCATTTTGAATAATAAGTTAAATGCACAAAAAAATCTCTCAACATTCTTGGGATAGCAACTCACTTATAATTCTTAAAAATAAATGTGTAGATAATAATCATAAGAAATATTTTGTTAAGTGATCTGCTAATTCATTTCCAAGTTCATTTTACGTACCCTACTACTATTGATACTACCATGCCAAATCAACTATTGACACGAGCATCGAGAATTCCTTCGGGGCTCATTCAATATGACCTTGATTCATTTTACAAGTTTCAAGATGACATTCACACTTTTTAATTGTTCAAGATCCTCATTAACGTTTTTTGAGATTGTTGTTAAATCATGGTGGCAACACATTTGAAATTCAATATATTACTTTGATTTCACATAATTTAGTAGGTTCATTGAGCTGAACATAATTAGTTTGTTATTTTGATTCAGTGCTCATATTTAAATTTGGTTGATTCAATTAGTTTGATTCAAGAACTTCAATTTTTGGCTATTTCAATTCAATTATTGAAACAAACCGAATGAAAACCCTTGTCATTCACTACTCACTTGGTGCCTCAAAATTTTAACATTGAGAAAGGAGATGAGAAAATGAACAAAAAAGCGAGAGAATATATAACAAAGAAAGGAGATAAAAAATAATAGTTGCAAGTGAAATTTTAATCTCATATAGTAGAGGACTAACTCAAATGATTGTATTTTTCTTCATATTTTTCAAAATAATAAATTTTTTTCATATTGGCATTCTCACAAATCAAAACCGTTATTGCTATTCTTAAAATTTGATATTTTTATCAGGTTATATTGTGTGATTTAATGATGTATACATTCAGTATATTTTGAATTTTATTTTCTTATTAAATAATAATATTACAATGCAGCTCCTAAGGAATGATAATATTGTTGTTGCGCTCATTGATAGTTAAGCTTATAGCCTATTACTAACCTTGTTAATCCTTAGAGAATGAATGCAAGGTTTACTCTTCAGTCTTCAACATGAGGAGAAGTAGATTCCCTTCCAAAGTACAAAGAATCCTTAATGTTTCTCAAATGTTTTGAAGAATGCTCCCCTTGATGTGAGGTAAATATGAGGGAAAGAAAGAAGTGAAGGGCTACGTTAGCTCACAGTTAAACTCTGAGAAGATAAAAAATGTCATTGGGTAGAGAATTTCCATCAATTTGCTATCGTGTTCGCTACCGCTCCTGGGGTCAACATTACGCAATTGGACCTAAGAAACAAACTCTCCACAAAAACTAAGTTTATGAAATGAAATTTGAATCGTACTATTCAAATGTGAGGAGTTTCATTTTTGCCAGTACTTCATTTATAAATATTTTATCAAATATATTTTTTCATTTTATAAACACTCATTTCACTTTTAAATTTTTAATGAATCTTAATAACCCAAACTCTCAATCCTTAGCAAATTTAATTAACTCTCAAATTCTAATTTTTTCCAATATTTTTCACAATAGGGCCTAAATTCATTTTCATAAAAAAAATCAATTTAATTATCTTGTTCTTAGAATTTTTATGATTCCATATAAAATTTTCTAAGTCCTAAATTTTGGAAGATATATTCAAGAAAAAAAATTGATGTCCTTTAAATCAATCATAAAATTCGTGAAGCCCACAAAAGCCAAAAAGAGCAGAGAATGCGTAGATCGAAGAATGGAGGGGGAGGAGCAGAAATATGCATGGGAGAAAAAATAAAGGCTCAAATTTGATGAATGACGTATTCAAACGTTTAAAATGTAAAACCACTATACAACTAATAGAAAAAATGTATCCAGAAGTTTGAAATATAAAATCACTATACAACCAACAAGAATGAAGTGAAATGATATTTTCACTATCAACTTTACTGTGGTATTGAAACAAATTTGGGTTGTAATTTTTTTACTTTTGTATGTAATTTTTCTTTTTGTTCATTGTAATTTTTTCATTTATGTAGTTTTTTGATTTCTTAAATAAAATATTTGTGAAGTCTAAGGTGACCTATATTAAGATGTTTTTTAGTTTTGAAGTTCATGAATAATAATTAAGAAATTATTATTTAAATATGACTAGTTACACATGCACCTGTCAAGGAGATATGCACGTTTCGAATATACTCATATTCTAAGTCAAAGATTAGTACATAATAAGATCCATCACCACAAGATTATGTGAATTTAGCGTCCAAGTAATTTTCGACACTAAATTCACACATTTAGGGTCTATGTGGGCGCTAAGTTGGCGAGATGATGAATAATGTGGTGGAAATTTTTTATGGGATCATTTTAATTTTTTAAAATTCACGTGGACGCTAATTTAAAGTCCATGTGGACACTAAATAATTAGATACAAGTCCAAAACATTGGGCTGCGAAATTGCCGTCAATTGTGCCACTAGGGCACAAAATCTAATTGTTATAATTAGCGTCCAACCCTATTTAAGCTCTATTTTCTCTTTCTTTCTCATTTTCACGTCAGATTCACTTTAAACTTAATATATTTCTCTGATTTAGAAGAACATATAGCAAAAGTAAGTTTTCTTACTTTACATTACATTCTTTATTATTACAGCTGTTGTCTAATTATTTAATTGTTGTCATTGCGAATTAGATATTTTTAATGAATCATGACTTATTTACGTGCAACTTGTATTTTTTTTATTATGTAGGATTTTTAGTAATATTTGATAATTAGAGAGTAAATTATAATTTATATAAAGATAATTAATTAGTATTTGACTTATTCACAAGCCACCGCTACCTTTGCCCCCTCATAAGATAGTTGTATTATGTATTTTTATTATTTATAGTACATTATACGATTTTATATATTATATTTTATTTTAATATTGAATTTAATTTCCTTATTTTTATTTTAATAAATAATTAAAAATATTATTTTTTTTATTTTGGGTCGATTTTTATCGTCCACGAGGAAGCTAAATTTTTATTGTACACTGTTTTAGCATCCAAATTTAGCGCAAACTCCAAAAATTTGGATGCTAAATGCACAATTTTTTTCAATGCATAAAGTAAATGGTCAAAAAGATCTAAATTCTTTCAATGGCTAGACAGTTACATCAATAGTATGCACATAAGATGTAGATGCGCACATAATGTCCACATACATGGAAGAAAAAAAATTCAAGGGTCACTTCTATTTGTAATTTGTTGTTTTGGGTATACATTTAAAAAAGATATTACGTAAGGTTTCAAAATTCAAAGAGGATACTTACATATCTACTTCTTTATGCACACAATCCTTCAAGAGGCATTAAAGTTGCACATATAACTCTGTGTTGTTACTCATGCATGAGAAGCTGAGGTAAGAATGATTAAAAATTGTTTTCTACTCCAATTGATACATCTTGTATTACAATGCTTAGAAGTTCTAAAGAACATACAAAAACACATTTTTAATATCTACAAAGAGAGAGAGAAACCACATTCAAACCCCAAAAATTATGAAGCTCAAATCTTAATCTTTAGTGGAAAAAATCTTTCCTTTTCTTCATTCATATTCATGGATTATGTTTGTGCTCATTCTTGTAATCAAACATTCTATTGTAGTTTATAGCTTGACTTTGTGAATCTTAAACAATTAAGTACTATAGAGAAAAACCTATTTGAAAATATGATTGTAAAGGTTCTTGTAACATCTCAAAAATTCATCCCAAATAAAATATATAATAATACATGTGAAAACTCAGGATAATAAATAAATATTAGGGAAGGATAAAAAAAATGAGAAATAAATAAAAAATGGAGAAACATGGGAGCTGGGCATGAGCATCGACATGAGTTGTGTTATCCCACTTAACTTAAGAACACAGAGCACGGGCATAGACATGGGCATGCTGACTACATGTGTCGTGTGTAAATCTTAAAATGAATATATATGAGCCTCACAACCCTTTTAAACACACAGAAAAACCCAACAAAAGAAAGAAAATACACATAACCTAAGCCCACACAAAATCTAACTCAAAACTGCCTTTGCAGTTTGTAAATCTTAAAATGAATTTACAGTTGCATGTTGGAATATTGAGTAAAAAGAAGTTTGATGTAACTAGGGTTTTAAGGATTTAAAAAATTTTTGTTAATTGGAGTGAGAATATAGGTTGTGGGTAATGTGAAGGGAAAAATTGAAGTGTAGGATGATTTTAAGACTATGGAAAAAGAGCAATTTTGCATGTGTTGAAAAATGTATGTTTGGGGATTTTAGGCATAAAAGGAAAATTAGGGTTTTGAGAATATGAATTTTGGGATTTGGATTCATAAGACAAAAAAGATCTAATGCATGCAAAATTGTTATTGTAGGAGGTGGAAATCCAAAGGGAGGAACAGTGATAGAACCTGGAGTGTCCAAGCTTCACGGGAATTGAGATAAGTGTACTGAATGTGAAAGAAATGCTAAAATTTTGACTGAGTTTGATGTCTAATTTAAATGCATGATTTATTTTCATATACTAACATGTATTGACAAGATCAAAAGTCTTGACCAAATTTTTTTGAAAATTGCTTAATGATAAGATTTGGAGAGCTTCAAACTCTTCATATTATGTAAATATAAAGAAAAGGGAGATTGTCGAGTTTAGTGTTACTTTCTTTAAGATTGCTTTTACTTTTGATGTTTACAAAATATGAATTGAGAAGCTATCTTGCTGGTATGACTAGTTGCATACACATCTTTTAAGTAGACACATACATACCAAATATTTTCATATGCAAGTTAAAGATTCCCACACAATTAGATTTGAGAAACGATTTTAGTGGTTGAAAATATTTAAATTTTCTTTATGGCTTATCCTTATGCATCCATTTGCAAAGGATATACATGAAACCTATATATGTGTACATAAAGGCCTCATATGTGTAAGCGAAAAATTCAAGAGTCGCTTTTTTTATGATTTATCATTTTGGGCATGCATCTAAAACATGATACATATGTAAAATTTAAAATTTCAAAGAGGATACACACATATCTACTCCTTTGCTCAAGTACGTCTTTTAGAGGCACTAAAGTTATGCACGTAAGAGAAGCCGATGTAATAAAGAATAAAAAAATTGTTCTATGTTCTAGTAAAAACATCTTATCTCAAAACTACTATAATTGCTTGAAAAAAAATATGAAAGCTGATATCTCACATTTGAAAGTGAGAGAGAACTCACATACAATCTCTAACAAGTCTGTACATTACAAGATTCTGTGGATTTATTGCCAAAAAAAGGTCGTTAAATACATGCATTTAGCATCCATATGGATGTTAAATGCAAAAAAAAAATTAGCGTATCTAGTGTCCATGTAGATGCTAAGTGGGCGCCAAACACTAAACCCTAATACGCTAGACCCTATAACCCTAAACCGTAAACAACTAAACCCTAAAATTGAAACTCTAAACCATAAACCATAAAAACTTCAAACCTTATACCCTAAAAAACATTAAAAACCCCTAAAAACCCCAAACCCTAAAAACATAAAAAAACACTAAACCATAAAAAACATAATAAACATGTAAGGCGAGAAATTTTTACAGGGTCATTTAACATCCACATGACGCTAAATTTGGCGTCCACGTGGACTTTAAATGCAAAAAAATTAGCGCCCACGTGAACGCTAATTAAACTCATTTAGCATCCACGTGGACACTAAATGCCAAAATTTGGGTGGCAAAGATCCCGCCCAAATGGTACACATTTAGCGTACATATGTACGTTAAGTGTGTTTAGCGTCCACGTGGACGCTAAAGACACTTAACATACACGTGGACGCTAATTAAAATTATATGTATGTTGATTTTCTCTCTTGCTCATTTTCACCTCAAATTCACTTTAAACTTAGTAATTTTCTTTGGTTTTCAACAACAAATAGCTAAAGTAAGTTTTTCTATCTTACATTACTGTCATTATTGTTTTTAGTTAAATTTGATATATAGAGACTAACTGTGTAATTTTATATTATAATGGATATTTTATGTTAATTTTGATATTTAGTGACTACAACTGCAACTTAACATAAATATGGGTGTTTTTCGTAAAATTTAACTGTTAGAGACTAAACTATAATTTTACGTAACGATAATTAATTTAATCAATTAAGAATTGAAAATAAAAATTTACATTACTTTCAAATTTTTCTCTGTATGTTTGGACCTAGAACTGGTAGGAAATATACATGTTCAGTCATATTTATACGGTTGTTTTATACTCAATCTTATAATCAAACATTCTCTAGTAGTTTGTAACTTGAGTTTGCAAAGTTAAAATGAGTAACATATCACTGGTGATAGTTCTGTGTGAGTGAAAGGATCTTACTTTAACCTATTGAAAAAGTGATTGTAAACATTTTCGTTCGAACATACTAGTAGAAAGATAATTGTCAAGACATTTGTGATGATACAACAGTGATGAGTAGTGAACATAGATTAGTGTTGACTGAAATACTATATATCTTATCTTTCTTATGTTCTTTTACTTCATTCAATTAGTCGCCTCTGCAATCAACCAGAACTAAAAAAAACTCTCTTACTATTTATGCCAATATAGTGTGTGTCATATCTTGGGTAACATCATTCTTAAATTTGAATGTATGAGTAATATGTTTATAGATATGCTGTTTTAACTTAATCTCTTTTCCAAAAAAAATACAGTATGTTCTATTTTTAAGTTTTTCGAAAAATATGTAAATAAATTTAAATTCTGAAATTAATGAAACAATAATGTAGACATGTTAGCGAAATTTTCATTGGCTTTAGAGAGGGTCTAATCATACAAATTATAAAGAGAAAGAGTGGAGGAAACTAAAAGACAAATAAATGTGGCGAATGCAATGCATTAAATGAGAGGAACAAACTGAAACAATGAGTGGTATAAGTTAAATTGAATGGGTGATGCCACAAACAATTATTCATTTTGTCCTTTCCTACATTTTGGACGTCTCAAAATTACCATCCCTACACTACATATCACAACACTCAGAAGAGTAGCATAACAGTAATGACAAAATATTTGTATTCTAACGATTGTAGGTTTGAATTCTTGCTATTTCATTTAGAATGAGACATATGCAAGTATTACTATAAGCGTCTTTAATCTCAATAATTTTCCTTAGTCTTAGATTGAGACACCATCCTTTACCTTAAAATTTTGAAAAGAAAAACACTACTTATGATAATAATGTGCAAATATATGTTTTCCGTGTAAAGCCAAATAAAAGGTATGCATGGATACTAGACGGTAGGAGTCACTTAAAGTTTGTTTAACATGGAATATTGTGGGCTACACCACTTCCCGTCGCAAAACATTTTTACATGCTCTCAACTTCCTAAAGCTGATAAAAGTTTAGTTTCGGGCCCCTATACTTGCAAAAAGTTAAACTTATGTAAAAGACACTCGTCAAGGGTATACATATGCAGTGGTTTCGGTTTCTGGGTCATCTTTCAAGTCAAAAATAAATCTGATGTAAAGATCTGGATACTGAAAATCTGAGAAAGCTAATAACCTAGTTGATGTAACTTGTTATGCAACCTCAGATTTATTCCTGTTTATGAAAGTTAAACTCAGAAGTGTAGGGCTTGTCTAGGTTTTCTGTGGATTTATTACAGAATCCACACTTTCGGCGGATTAGGGCTGGAAAAGATGACAAGGCGGAAATATCAGAAATTATGCAACATTCAGAACCATGTACCTAACTGATTTAAGTCATGCAAAAGAAAAAGGAGGATCTATTTTTTTTATAAGTAGAACAAATTTAAAGTGATGTTATTTTTTGGAGGGTTCTTACACCTAGAGATGGGCGAAACGAATCTGGGAATCAAGATCATTTTCAAGAGAGATCGGTTCTCTTTGTCCTTGTCTTTTTTTGTCATCTATATAGTTTTTTTCATATATCTGTGTTCGAAATGATACGATTTTCATTGAGAAACTCCCGACCTAAGCATATAATACATATGCAGCATTTACCCTTTCTTCAACAAGCAAAACATCACAATCTTTGTCCAAAATGTACACGGAAATGGCGAAAAGAGTTTTGTAAAAGCCAGATCCTAGAATTTTAAAACAAACCTTGAAAAGCGCAGTTCATAAAATTACCATTCAAAGTGATGAAGTAGAATTAAGAGAGATGCATTGAAGAAGAGCTTGATTCATCATCGGCCTTGGTGGGCTTCCTTTTCTTCTTATGTGGAATCCCTCTAGCCCTGGCTTGATAATCCTTTACTTCCCGAAGGTAAGTTCGAATAGCAATATTGGCAAAAGGGTTTGTGTCAGCTGATCCACCGTTCTCTTCATAGGCAGCTCTAAGCCTTCCAATGAGAGAATCAAGGCTTCCCCAAGCTTGCCTAAGTGGACATGTACAAGGACCCGGAGGCTCAGGGTGACCATAAAACACACAAGTTTGTAGGTGAACTTTGGTCTTCCCAAATTGATCAATATAACGAAGAAAGTCTAGAACATGGTTGTGCTCACAGTGAGAGAGTGGGATTTGAGGAGTTTGGTTTGTCAAGTATTGGCAAAAAGTGTTCCAGTCCCTGCGTTTCTGTGACTCATATCGGCTTAATGTTGGTGGAGATTCTTCTGATCCAAACTCATTTCTTCTTTCCGAAGACATAGTGTTTCATATCGTTCAAGGGTTAGAAAATCTATTTTTCCTAGCTATATATGGAATGGAAGTTGGAATGTCAAGAGGATCATCATATTTTTTGTCTGAATCACCTAGTATTCGTTGGATCGGAGCGGGAGGCACAACTCCTATATCATGAGATGACACTACTGAGATTTGAACTTGAGGCATAAGAAGTCGAATCTCACAGAAGATTGAGTTGACAACTCAACCAACACCTCATGAGTTGAAGAGGAACATCATGGCAAGAGTAGACATGCAATTGGCCAGAGGCAGTTTCTTTCTCCTGCCCTTAACTCACGGTCCTTTTCACCCTTCTTTTTTATTTTCTACGCTTAGTTATAGTTGCCTTAATAATCTGTTTCCTGGTTTTTGTTTTTGTTAGATTAATGCGAATGAAATGTGATAAAATATTAATAATTTTGTGCAAAATCCAGACTTATTTTATTATTTTTAACAAATATTTATTGACTATATAAAAAAATAGTCGAGGAGTAGTGAAAATTAAGAAAAATCACCACAGCCTGATGAGGTAAGAGCATGAGATGGAAGAATTTTGATCAAATAAAATATAAAATTACAACAAAAAAAATTTCGTTGTATGCCAAGTCTAGATAGTATTCGTGTAAGGTAAACTAACATCTTAATTACAAGCATTTTGCATTCTAGATTAGAAGAACAATCAGTAATGATGATATGATGCATTTGATAGTAAAATCTTAAAACATCTTAGAATATTATTTCAAAATCTCTAGTCACTTATGATCATAGGAATGATAAACTTAAATTAGTGTGTTTTTTTATGAAATGATCATGTTTTACGAGTCATAGGATATGAGATATTGTTAAAAAATAAATGAAAATTCCGCATTTGAGAGTTATGGAGGGTGAGAAGGATTTATATGTGGTGTTGACTATTAACCTAATACCTTAAGATTTTGGGGTAAAGATGTAGTATCAGATTCACTTATCACTTGTATTTCTCTTGGTTAGTACTCTCTTCCACTAGACCTATTCTTATGGCAAATCTTCCCTCTTGGTTAGTACTCTCTTCCACTAGACCCATTCTTATGGCAAATCTTCCCAAGATTTCCCGAATTCAACAGAAATCAATTAGAGACGTAAATACATGTTAGAAACATTGTATTTGGAATCGATCCACTCACAAGAACAATTACATGGTCAAAAGTTATAAATATTTCTCAAGCGATGCCTATGCAATTTTACAATTTTGATGCCTATGCAAAAGTTATAAATATTTGATGCCATAAAATTCCTACCTAATTCAACATAACTTTTATTCAAATTTCATTGGAAATATATTTTCACAAAATTTGATGGAAAAATCACGGTCTCTAGTACCAACGAGTTTCAGGAAATTCAAAAGAAATTTGAGTCAAAATTCATCGCAAAATAATAAATTTTAAAAAGTCATAATTTTTGACGTAATTAATCGCAAATTCCTACCCAATTGGAAGGAAAATTTTTAAAAATATAAAATATATTGGATTTTCAAGTTATAATATTTCTAGTTTAGCTACTTACAAGCTAATTGAATGTTTTACAATATATTACAATTAAATATAAATTATGACACAAAAAGTAATATATTGAATATGTTAGATGTAGAGATAAAAAAGTATATGCTATAGTTTATTGTATTTATAATTAAAATAACTACAAAATATAGTAAAATTATGAATTGTAATAATACTTTTACATAAAAATAAAGAATAAATAGTTAATAATATAAATAGTTTAATGAAATTAAAAAAAAAAGAAACGCACAAATAAATGTTAGAAGTATAAAAAAAATGAAAGAGAGATAGAAGAATAAAAAAACCTTAGAATATTTGTGAGAGGTTGGGTGATATATGTAGGGTAAAAATTGGTATTAACGTTTGTAGAAGATTGTGTGAAAATTATTTGAATTTCTCTCCGCTTATCAGATGCATTTTGTCGGAAAATTTCAACATATTCTGATAGAAAGATAATTGTGGAAAGTTTAAAGACGCAATATTTTTTATGTTTTTGTCGGAATTTTCCTACGCTTTTCGTTCCGAAATTTCGTTTGATTGATTTTCCACAGAGCATGTAAAATTTTTGTCGATTTATCTTATAAATGTATTCACTTTGTATTTCATAAATACTTCAATACTAATTAGACTAACATTTAATTTAATTTTTTTAATTCCAAATACATACATGATTAAATAAATTAGTATGTATTTGGAATTAAAATTAAATTAATATGTATTTGGAATTAACTATATAAATTATATAACAAAAATTATCACATACGAAACATTACGACAATCTATAAATCTAAAACTTTAGCAATAATAAAACATGAAAAGCAAAAACAAGTATCATACCACGTAAATACATCTAAAAATTTAACAATAATAAAACATGTGCAATCCATATTAAATAATAATAATAATAATAATAATAATAATAATAATAATAATAATATACATAAATTAACCAATTAATTTAAATATATTTGAATTCCATAGATCCAATGAAACAAACATTTTTGCCAAATTGAAAAATCCATAAAAATATTAAATCAATTAATTAATAGCAAATAAAATAAATATACAATTGACAGAAATACGCATATATAACTAATATATATATAAAACAATTAATTAACGAATAATTAATAAAATCGCGTAAATAAAACGAACAGAATGTCAAACCTGGAATTCCGTTCAATTGTATAAAATAAATATAAAATTGAAAGAAATACGCATATATAACTAATATATATATAAAACTATGCACAATAGTCTTACGTATAATGCTATATGTCACGCAGACATTTGCCACGTTACCAATTCTCAAGAAACCAATTTCTTCTTACATGAGATTTTAACTAACGGATCTACTTATAAAATCTCTCGTGGACTTATAAATGAACTCGAAGTTCGTAATTCCTACGCAATAATATCATTCATGACTCAAACGATACTTGTATTCAATTAACTTCTTTAAGCTATCGAGTATGACTATCTTCTGAGATTTTCATATATTTTCAAAGTCGTTAGACCATAGATAGTACACAAAATCTATCTTTCCAAAACTCCTCTTCGTACAATAGTTCTAACTATTTATACATGGAAAACTTGCTTTCTTACTTCCTATGTAACGCCCCGAAAATTTTTCGATAATAAATAACGTTAAAATTTATTGAAATAATAATAATAAATATGGTTGAAATAAGGTTGATATAAGGTTGATATGAAGATAAGTTAAAAAAAAAAATAAAATAAATAAATAAACAAAATTATTTTCCGGAAATTCAACAAGTACGCGCAGTCGTAGCGACCCCGCGTACTTTGCAACGACCCCGCGTACTTTGTTAAATGCCAGAAAAAAATAAAGGGAGACATAATTATACTCATTTAAGTATAATTAAGTCAAAAGTAGATCTAGATCTATCTTTTTAAGTGTATA
>CANYCX012585368.1:0-11613 GCA_948193385.1 Breynia disticha f. nivosa | reverse complement strand
GTTTGATAATTCTTTTCTATATCCATGTTTGTTATTGAAAAAGTTTGACAGGTTGGACATATGTTTTTCTTAAATTTTTGAGGTTCGAAATTAAAATCGGGACAGGTTTTGAAATACAGGTTTTAATTTTGGGCTTCACAGCATGCCAATTTAATATGTTAGCATAATGAATTTTATAGGGCGTTATATATATTTATATATATATATGTTATATAGAAAATTAATAAAGTTAATTTAGGACATGCATCATAATTATTGTTCCATTGGATTTTATAGAAAAATTCATATATGTTAATATAGGACGACAAACTAGACGGTCAGGGCAGGACTAGAGCACACAGAGGTTCGAGTATTTCAGCTAGCACGTAAGTAATCTCACTCACTTAAAATCAAAGTTAATACAAAATTTAAATATCGATATTATATAATTGTTTGAGATTTTATATGAGTGGCAATTAAGTAGTAAAATGTGAAAACAATATAAAAATGGAAACAAATACGTGTATATTATCGAATTGCGAATAGGTACGAGTGAAACAAAACTAAAAACAGGTAAGTTACGTTATTCACATTTATATAGTTGTGTGATGCGATATATGTTATACATGATATGATATGATATGATATGGTTTTGGTGGTGATTGGATTGGTGATGTATGATCGATCATTGGAGAGGGGAGTAGAGTCGGGAGATTGTACAGATACAGGCCATTATACGTTGCATGCAGTCTTTACAGATTTATCATACATGATTCATATGAATACAAAAAATGCAATTAGATGATAAATGACTTATAATATTGTGTTTATATGTTTAATATAACAATAGAGGAAATGGACTCGATTATACAATTGTATTAAATGGCATAAATTATTTACTATTCACTGAGCCCGCAACTCATGCAACTGTAGTTTTTATTTCAAGATCCAGTAGTGAGTTGAGATAGGCATAAAGATTTTACAGTTGGGTCGACTGCTACTCCCAGATCCTTTTCTCTCTCTTCGTCAGAGCTGGGCATAGGATTTTTGAGTGCTTTTGCATGTTTGCATGTACATATGAAATGTTTTGTTGATGGATTGATATAAATGTTTGGTTGTTGAGATTGTTGTTATATATATATATATATATATATATATATATATATATTGTTGATTGAGATTCATATGAGTGTTTGAGGTGTATGCTGATAGAGATAGTTGATATTTGCCTAAGAGTTGTTGATATGTTTGAGATTATCTTTACAGGTGTGCAATATTGTTTTATCAGTATATCCAGGTTACAACCGTTATATATAAGTTATACAGAAAGTATGAACTTGTATAGAATAAAGGGCGTATTAGCTTAATAGAAATCTTAATCCATGAATGTGTTAACTAATACGATTAATATTCTAATTATATATCAGAGTAACTATAAACTGAATATACGATAAAAATTGAATGTATGATTGAAAATATTAGGATCATGATTAACAATAATGAAATATACGAAGTTACGAGAAAGGTTTTAATTTATACGTACTTAAGTAGTAGTATGATTAATAATTTGCATAATTAATACGGTAATAGGACAAGACGTTTTAGCAAGGCTGATGATTGGCCTACTAAAGAGGAATGCTCCATTCATTTGGAATGACCAATTCCAGAAGAGCTTCAAAGAGTTGGCGAAGAGATTGGTGGAGACCCTAGCTCTTATTTTACTGACCGAGGGTGGTGGATTTGTGGTATATAGATATGCTTCTAAAGAGAGATTAGGAGGAGTGTTTATGCAGAATGGGAAAATAATTGCACATACTTCTCAACATTTGAGACAACACGAGATTAACTATCCAACCCACGACTTGGAGTTAGCTACGATCATGCATGGTATGCAAAATCTTCCAAATTAATTAACTATAAACCTTAGTTTTGTTCCATTCTCTCACTACACTCACACAATGACGTTTTCTCTCTCCATACTCTCTCTCCATAGCTAAAATCTCTAATCATCATCTATCCTTGTGAAACACTAGTGTTCGAGAGTTCTAGAATCAGTCTGTGATCGAGTTTCGATAAGCTTTTCTTATGTATTTTTGATAAATCCCGTTTTTGTTCATTAACCCTAGTTTTCGACCATAAATCTCTTTCATTTGAGCTCTGATTTGAGCAAATAATAGCTCGTTGGAAATCTTAGCATGTATACTATCTGTGAGTAACCATTTTTTGTGTTAAATCGTGATTTAGGTGCCTGAAATAAGCAAGAAACCACTATAAAGTGACGAGATTGGGTTTCCTAGACCAGAGTTCTTTTCCATGTTTTGTGGCTTAGGTAAGTTTCTTAAGAGTTTATTGATGGTGTTTTAATGGTCAATTTATTTGGGTGTTGGATGATGAGAGAGATCGGAATAAGGGTAGGAGGATGTTTAGGTATTTGAAAGGAAAGTCTTAGGAATTAGGACATTTAGCATGTGTTGGATGGTAGGAATCGTAAAATTATACTAAAAGAACTTGTGGAAGCATTAATGGTGGTTGATGAAAAGGGGAGGAATGAGTTATGCTAAGTGTAGGCAATAGAACATTAATGAGAGAGAGGAGAAAGAAAGAAAATTGAGCTACCTAAACACATATACATAAGGACATCGTTAATCTTTCATCTTTGCATAGTTCCATGCACATGAGGTTAATATGAATTCATAATTTGTTTAATAGGAGGTCCAAATCATGGTGAGGGAGGTTCCCAATCGAGCCGTTATGCATTTCTTGCGAGGTAAGCAACACGAATGCAACTTCCTTTGTTTTGTATGCTCTTTGTTTGTGAAAGGTTTGAATTGATTGTTACATAATGTGATGATTATGTATGTTGCTTGAATGATTGATTAGAATATATATAACGTAAAGATTAAGTATATGGCTTGTATGGTTGATTATGATATACCTAATGAGATGATTAGGTATGTGGTTTATATGGTTGTTGATATGGTGGATTATGTGTAGTGCTTGTGTAGTTGATTACTTGTGTGCATATGTTCATTGGCTATGTTTAATGAATTAGTGAGATTTTGTTGAGAATTCTTGTGGTTGAATGCATCATTGGATGTATAACGTAGCATGTTTGATGCATGATTTGGTTATGTGGATGTTACGTTTGACACTCATGCTTATTGGGCTTTTAGGAAGCAAAAATGAAAGTAAAATGAGAACTCTTAATGAACATTGAAATGAGGGAGTGGTTATGACTCTTGAGATTAATATATATCACATAATATACCGTGGCACAGTGGAGAGACTCGGTACACTTAAAAGTGTTCAGTCTTACCAGGCCAAGTAAGGGCGATATTCAGGCCAAGTAAGGGCGTAAAATCTATGCTCCATACTACTTTATAACCAATACTCCTGACCGATCAGGCCCATTTGCAAACGTCAATAATATTGGCCAAGAAAGGGTGTAAATTGAAATTAAAGTCTGGGATCATGAGTGTTCACATTAAGAGATGCATTAGAGGTCGTGCATTCGCATTTATTAGGCCGCATCTATTATAACTACATGAGTATATGCTTGAACGATTAGACTGATTGTCTGAATGTGGGAACTGATGCCATGTGTGGTAGATTATGAGAATGATGAGCTTGTTATGCTTATGAATTATGATATGAATTGTGAATGTAGTTGAAACTATGCCATGTGAATATGAGTGTAAACATTGCTATGTTCCTATGGAAATTATGAGTGAATGTGCTTAGGAATGGATTATTTGTTCAATGAGATAGTTTGTTGATATATGGCTAAATGATTATAGGTTGTTTGCATGTGATTAAATGTGTAGTTAAATGAAATATGTTGGTTGAGAAGTGAATTGGGATGATAATTTATGATAAGAAGTGTTGGTTAAAAATGTGTGGTGTGATTCTTGAGTTTTAGGCAGGAAAGCAGAGATCCACACGTGGTGGCAACTAAGTACGCGCATTCGCTGTGATCATGCGTACTTTTGCTACGACCACGCGTTTGTTTGCACCGGAACTACACGGTGTGGTAGTGACAATGCGTAGTTGCCTACCACCACGCGTAGTCAATGTTGAGCACGTGTGTATCTCTGATTTCTTAATGTTAAGTATGGGTTTATTACTTAAAGCTGAATTTTTTTTCTGGTGCCTGATTACGATGTGATTAACGGATGATATACTATGAGTTTAATTGAGATTTTGTATTTATTATGAATTGGAATGAATGTGAATAAATTGAAATGGGGATTTTTTTCCATTTTGGTAAGTGCTGCTTATTGAGTCTTGTGACTCACTGCGTTTTATGCATGTCGTGTGGGCAGAGACTTGAGGGGACATTTTAGACGAGAAGGTGTAGATCTTTTTGCTTGTTTTCGGCTCATCTGCACAGGAACAAAGGATCGAGGTGGGATGTGCACTATGGCTTGTTTTGCTTATATCATACAAAAAGCTTTGTATTGAATATTTGGAAGTGCATAACTATATTTTGTGAGGTTATCATTGAAATGGATCGTGTAGGTTCCTTTTCTTTTATATCCATAACGATTTTGTACCTCTTTACTTTTTGGAATATTCCTTCTCAAAATTTGTAAAGTTTTATTTCAAGCAAAGAATGTATATTTTCTAAATTTGTATTATGTACTTGTTCTTTACAAATAATATTATGATGTCCAAATCCGAATATCACCGTGAGAGGATTTATATATTAACATAAGGCGGTGGTCGAATTTGGGGGTCACATTTAGTGGTATCAGAGCCTAGGTTGTTAAAAACCTCAGTTCATGATATCATGGGTCCAAAGACATGTATTTTTCGGATTTTTAAAAAAACAAGTTTTCATTGAATGCATGCGAGATTTTTGATTGTGCATTGTTTTTTTTCATGCTTTCTAAATGGGAGTCCTATTTTTGTTTTCATGATTTAGAATGGCAGAGGGACAAAGAGATAGTGCACATGCAGCTGCGGGTTCTTTCGAGTCGGTCCAGGGGAATGCTAATGTCCCCAATGCAAGTGAACAAGCACCATCCTACCCTCAGGCACAAGCTCAGCCTCAGGCCGTTTAACAACTCCTAGACCTTACAGGGGCAACCGTCAGGGAGCAATTACGTCGAGCTCAGAGGTTGGAAATTGATCGGAACTACGAGCAAATCTGGAAACTAGGAGGAAAGCCTTTCTCTAGCACCACTGATCCCTCTGTTGCTGAGGATTGGCTGAGGAACACAAAGAGAGTTCTAAGAAGAATGAATTGCAACTCTGTACAGAAAGTACAATACACTACCTCATTGCTGGAGGGGGAAGCAGTGAATTTGTGGGATATGGTCCCTGGGAGCTTGAATGAACCTCTCACCATGACTTGGGAGGAATTTTAGAGAATTTTCACTGAGAAGTACACTCCACCAGTGTACAGGAGAGAGAAGAAGGCAGAGTTCCTTAAGCTGGAACAAAGAGATCTCTTGGTGGCGGACTATGAGGTGAAGTTTACTTGACTCTCCAGATACGCGCCAGAAGAAGTGGCGACAGATGAGTCTAAGAGAGACCGCTTTGAGATGGGGTTGAAGCGAGAGATTCAGCTCTTGCTGGTAATACAACCTGCTAGTTATTCAGCTAAGCTTACTGCTGCTTTACGAGCAGAGAAAGCTCTTGGGGAGGAGAAGCCTTCAGAGGCCAAAACAGCCAAACATGAAGGAAGCTCTGGTGGGGCAAAGAGTTCTAGTTCTCAAGTGTCCGGAGTGACCAAATCTAAGAAGTTCGGCAGAGGAGCAGGTTCTTTAGGTAGACCCTTTTCCAGGCACACTGATCGGAGTGTGTCTGATGGAAGGAAGCCGACAGACATTGTCTGTTTTTATTGCCAGAGAAAAGGGCATATGGCAAAGGATTGCTTCAAGAAACAGAATGATGAAGCTAAGGCTCAGCGTTCCCTGAGTAATGTTGGGGATAACCAGAGAAGTACCATTGGGAGCAGAGGCAAAAGAGCACATTCTGGGCGAGCTGGATCACATTCCAGAGGTTCTCGTCCTAACTAGCCTCCAGCCCCAACAACACCTCAGGCTAGAGTTTATGTTGTAGCCCGAGCAGATACAGTGGATGACCCTAATGTCATTTATGGTACTGTTTACATTTTGGGTCTTCCTATTTATATGCTCATAAATTCTAGTGCATCATGTTCATTCATTGATTATGATCATGCTTTGAAATTTAATGTGGGGGTAAAGACTTTAGATTATGTTATAGAGGTGTCAATGCTGTCTGGGGAAGTGGTGAGAGTGAAAAAGGTAGTGAAATCTTGCCTGATAGTAATGAGTGACCATGAATTCTATGTGGATTTGGTGGTGATCCATTTAGAGAATTTTGGATTGATTTTGGGTATAGATTGGCTCTCGAAACATAAAGCCATGGTGGATTGTTTTTTAAAGGAGGTGTCAATTGAGGTGGATGAGCGTAAAGAAATATTGTTTGTGGGGCATAGAAGAGTAGTGCCCTCCTGTTTGATATCTGTCGTATAAGCCGTGAGCTTGATGAAAGATGAATGTGAGGCGTATCTGGCTAGTGTGGTGGATACCACAAAACCTAGTGTTGGAGTGTTTAAAGTTCCAGTGGTATGTGAGTACCCAGATGTATTTCCAGAGGATTTGCCTGGATTACCTCCTAGCAGGGAGGTAGATTTTGAAATCGAAACCATACAAGGAACAACTCCAATATTGATAGCACCCTATCGAATGACGCCAGCTAAATTGAAAGAATTGAAGAAATAATTAGAGGAATTGCTTGATAAGGGGTTTATTTGGCCTAATATTTCTCCGTGGGGAGCGCTTGTGGTGTTTGTAAGGAAAAAGGATGGTAGTATGAGGCTGTGTATCGACTACTGTCAGTTGAATCAGGTGACGATAAAGAACAAATATCTGTTACCCCAAATAGACTATCTTATGGATTAGTTGAAAGGAGATGTGATTTTCTCTAAAATCGACCCAACGTCGGTGTATTGGCAGCTGAGGGTAGAGAAAAATTCAGTGCCTAAGACAGCGTTTCGGACCTGGTATGGCCACTTTGAGTTCACGATGATGCCATTTGGGTTGACTAACGCCCCAGCCACGTTCATCTCCTTAATGAATAAGATTTTCAAGTCCTATCTAGATACATTCGTGGTGGTTTTTATCGATGATATCCTTATCTATTCCAAGAGTCGAGGTGAGCATAAGGAGCATTTTCGGGTGGTATTGCAGATATTGAGAGATAGACAAATGTATTCTAAATTCTCTAAGTGCAAATTCTCGCTTGAAGAGGTTGCATTTTTGGGACATGCAATCTATAGATATGGCGTGCAACCCGATCCTTTGAAAATTAAAGTTGTGGAAGAGTGTAAAGCTCCAAGGAATCTGACGAAAATACAGAGTTTTCTAGGCTTGGCAAGATATTATCGACAATTCATTCAGGATTTATAAATCCTTACGAGACCCCTGACCAGTTTGCTGAGAAAGAATGCTAAGTTTGAGTGGGGTGAGAAATGCCAAAGGAGTTTTGAGGAGATTAAGAAGAGGTTCACTGAGGCTCCAGTATTGACTCTGGCGTCAGAGGACGGAGAGTATATGGTCTACACTGATGCTTCTGGGATGGCTTTAGGTGGTGTATTGATGCAAAATGGAAAGGTGATCGTATATACATCGAGACAGTTGAGGCCATATGGGTTGAATTACCCGACGCACGACTTAGAACTTGTGGCGATAATTCATGCTCTAAAGACTTGGAGGCATTATCCATATGGAGGAACCTTCAAGATCTTTACCCATCATAAAAGTTTGAAGTATGTTACTACCCAGAATGAGCTAAATCTTAGACAACGAAGGTGGATTGAACTGCTGAAAGATTATGACTGCTCAATTGAATATCAGCAGGGCAAGGCTAATCTGGTGGCCGACACTTTAAGTATTAAATCACTGGTGAAGGGTGAGGCTCTTACATACAATGTGGAGTCTTTGTTTGCGATGCGAAAGTTGCAATTAAAAGTCCAAGTGATTGAAAAAGGATTGCTGGCAAACATATCGGTGAGACCGATACTTTGAGAGCGAATAATGGAGAAACAGATGGAAGATGAGAAGCTGAGGTTTGCTAGGAAGAAAGAGGAACGGAGAAGAGAAACCCCCTATGCGCTGGAAGAACAAGGAATTCTCCATTACAGGAAGAGACTGTGTGTGCCGAATTTTCTAAAATTAAAAGAGGAAATCCTACATGAAGCACATTCTTCTCGATACTTAGTACACCCAGGCAGTAGTAAGATGTATAGAGACTTGAAACAACTATATTAGTGGCCGGGTTTGAAGAAAGAGGTCACGAAATTTGTGGCTAAGTGTTTGAGTTTTCAGTAGAGTAAAGTTGAACATCAAGCTCTAGCTAGAAAGCTTCAGTCCTTAGCTATTCCAGAGTGGAGATGAGAGCGGATAACCATGGATTTTGTTGTTGGATTGCCCAGAACGTTTCAAAATCATGATGCAGTATGGGTAATAGTAGACAGATTGACAAAATCTGCACATTTTTTGGCAATCAAACAAGATGATTCTCTGGATAAATTGGCAGAGAAGTATGTGGCCGAAGTGGTTAGGCTTCATGGAGATTCTATTATTTTTGACAGGGATCCTCAGTTTACTTCACGGTTCTGGGGTACTTTGCAGGAAGCTATGGGCACGAGATTGCATCTGAGTACAGCTTTTCATCCCCCAGACTGATGGACAGTCAGAAAGAATGATACAGACTCTAGAAGACATGATGAGAGCCTGTATTTTGGAGTTCAGAGGCAACTGGGATGAACATTTTCCGTTAATAGATTTTGCATATAACAACAGTTATCATTCAGCATTGGAATGACACTGTACGAAGCTCTGTATGGTAGAAAGTGTAGAAGTCCAGTGTTTTGGGATGTTGAAGGGCTGAGACAGATTGAAGGCCCATAATTGGTACAATAGACAGTGAAGAAAGTTCAGGTGATTAAGAAATGTATTAAGGCTTCCCAAGACCGTCAGAAGAGTTACACTGATAAACATCAGCGGGAAATCACCTATGAGGTAGGTGAGAAGGTGTTTATGAAGGTATCGCCTTGGCGGGGAGTTCTCTGATTTGGAAAGAGCGGGAAGCTAAGCCTGAGGTTCATTGGTCCTTATGAGATCTGACCTTTAGCTTACCAGCTTAGATTACCCGATGAGATTTCGAGATTACACGATGTGTTTCATGTGAGTATGCTGATACGGTATAGATTAGATCCCAGCCACGTGATTAAGGAACCTAAAGTGGAGATATCGGAAGATATGACATATAAGGAGGAACCAGTGGAAATAATGGATCGGATGGTTCGTAAGCTTAGGAACAAGGAAATCCCGATGGTGAAAGTGAAATGGAGTTTCCATTCCCTGAAAGAGGCCACTTGGGAGGTCGAAGGGGAGATGCACAGACGTTATCCTCACTTATTTCCTGATCCAGGTACGAATTTAAATTTCGAGGAGAATTTTCTTAAGGGGGTAGAATTGTAACGTCTCGAAATTTTGATATAATTTTATATTTTAAATAAATATATGGAAAATGAGAACAAATTTTTCACAGTTAGAATTTAAGAAATGAGGTGAGTGAGAATTTATTTACGGACTTATAAGTGGAAGGAAATTAGAATCGGGACTGATTAAACCGAGCGAAAAAGAGGTTACAAAATGAATATTGAACAAAGAACCCATAGGGCCAAAATCGTCCAAATCAATTAACTATAAACCTTAGTTTTGTTCCATTCTCTCACTACACTCACACAATGACGTTTTCTCTCTCCATACTCTATCTCCAAAGATAAAAACTCTAATCATCATCTTTCCTTGTGAACCCTAGTGTTCGGGAGTTCTGGAATCAGTCTGTGATCGAGTTTCGGTAAGCTTTTCTTATGTGTTTTTGATAAATCCCGTTTTTGTTCATTAACCTTAGTTTTTGACCAAAAATCACTTTCATTTGAGCTCTGATTTGAGCAAATAATAGCTTGTTGGAAAGCTTAACATGTATACTATCTGTTAGTAACAATTTTTGGTGTTAAATCGTGATTACGTGGCCAAAATTAGTGTTAGAAAGCAACCACTATAAAGTGATGAGATTGGGTTTCCTAGGCCAGAGTTCTTTTCTATGTTTCGTGGCTTAAGTAAGTTTCTTGAGAGTCTATTGATGGTGTTTTAATCGTCAATTTATTTGGGTGTTAGATGATGAGAGAGATTGGAATATGGGTAGGAGGATGTTTAGGTTTTTGAAAGGAAAGTCTTAGGAATTAGGACATTTAGCATGTGTTGGATGTTGGAATCGTAAAGTTATGCTAAAAGGAACATGTGGAAGCATTAATGGTGGTTGATGAAAAGGGGAGGAATGAGTTATGCTAAGTGTAGGTAATAGAACATTAATGAGAGAAAGGAGAAAGAAAGAAAATTGAGCTACCTAAACACATATGCATAAGAACATCGTTAATCTTTTGTCTTTGCATAGTTCCATGCACATGAGGTTAATATGAATTCATAATTTGTTTAATAGGAGGTCCAAATCACGGTGAGGAGGTTCCCAATCGAGCCGTTAAACATTTCTTACGAGGTAAGCAACACGAATGCAACTTCCTTTGTTTTGTATGCTCTTTGTTTGCGAAAGGTTTGAATTGATTGTTACATAATGTGATGATTATGTATGTTGCTTGTATGATAAATTAGAATATATATAACGTGAAGATTATGTATATGGTTTGTATAGTTGATTATGATATAAATAATGAGATGATTAGGTATGTGGTTTATATGGTTATTGCTATGGTGGATTATGTGTAGTGTTTGTATAGTTGATTACTTGTGTGCATATGTTCATTGGCTATGTTTAATGAACTAGTGAGATTTTGTTGTGAATTCTTGTGGTTGAATGCATCATTGGATGTAAAATATAGCATGTTTGATGCATGATTTGGTTATGTGGATAGTACGTATGACAGTCATGCATATTGGGCTTTTAGGAAGCAAAAATGAAAGTAAAATGAGAACTCTTAGTGAGCATTGAAATGAGGGAGCGGTTATGACTCTTGAGATTAGTATATATCACATACTATACCGTGGCACAGTGGAAAGTCTTGGTACACTTAAAAGTGTTCAGTCGCACCAGCCCAAGTAAGAGCGATATTCACACCAAGTAAGGGCGTAAAATCTATGGTCCATACTACTTTATAACCAATACTCCCGACCGACGAGGCCCGTTTGCAAACGTAAATAATAATGGCCAAGAAAGGACGTAAATTGAAATTAAAGTCTGGGATCATGAGTGATCACATTAAGAGATGCATTAGAGGTCGTGCATTCGCATTCATTGGGCCGAATCTATTGTAACTACATGAGTATATGCTTGAACAATTAGAATGATTGTCTGAATGAGGGAACTGATGCCATGTGTGGTAGATTATGAGAATGATGAGCTTGTCATGCTTGTGAATTATGATATGAATTGTGAATTTGACCCCCGAATTCAACTATCATTTGCGTATACTTCCCTCCTACAAATGATACTCAAATTCGAAAATCAAATTTTTGATTTAAAATAATATTTAATAAATAATATGAAACAGAATTGAAAGACATATATAATACATTCATT
>CANYCX012585112.1:0-11882 GCA_948193385.1 Breynia disticha f. nivosa | reverse complement strand
TTAAAAGGATGTAGGAAATGCATTTGCTTGAAAAACTAATGAGCAAAGGTTGCTGTGATTTGGGAATCAGAATATAGGGACTGTGTTTAATGAGTTCAGTGATGATGTTAAGAAAACAATACAGAATTAATAGTCCCTATGTGATTATTTGTGTCTAACAGGATCTAGACGTGACGTTACTAGAAGATTGAGGGGTGTCGGTGCGGTGACTTGCACGTTATTTGAGGTAAGTGGTTTCATACATTTACGTCCCCTTTGGGTATGTAAATCCTTTAATTATAAGTGTTGGTACACTTATGTTTGAATCCTTAAACATAATTCAATTATAAGCTTTAAGTTTAAGAAATGAGAACTAAAGAACTAGAGTAAGAAAATTCTCATAAGTATGGTTCTAATGAACTTTATAAGCATGATTTGTTTCTTATGATTTGTTATGAGTATGATTTGCTTGAGATAGCATGATGATATTATTCATATATATGATGGATTTAGTATGGTTGTGTTGTTATATGTCTTATTGATATATTGTCAATTATTAGTTTACATGATGAGCATGAGATTTGCTTGAGGCATATATTGAGCATGTGAATTGCTTGTGAGTGTGAGCGTGTGATTTGCTTATGATTTTGGCCTTTGCGGTTGTGGCTTTTCGAGGTCGATTCCAAGAGAGATTCTCAATGCCGGTGAGATGCCGATGATATTCCAGGAGAGATTCCTGATGCCAGAAGAGATTCCTGATGCCAAGAGAGATTCTCAATACTGGTGAGAAGTCGAGGAAAAATGAAAAGAAATAAGTCTCTAGAGCATTCATATGTGTTGCATAGCATTTATATACTTACACTTGAGATATGGCATTCATGTTTATCATGTGAATTGCGCTTATTGTTATATGAATTCTGGTTTGATTGATTCTGATTACATGATGAGATTTCATGTGTTGATGAGCTAGCATGCTTGATATTGTTCTTATAAGTATATTGTGCTTTACTATGATTTTACTCTTAGTTGAGTTTTGTGTATGCATATATAAGTGTGCATATGACATTTGATATACTGGGAGGGTACATGAACTAAAGCACATAACTAATACTTACAAAATAAGAAAAACAGAATTGAAATGGTAGAACAGAATGCAAGCACGCCCACATGCTGACCAGCATGCTCTCGTGCTGTTACATAATCTAGGAAGGATTATGAGCACGTCTTCGTGCTCAAGGTAGGCACGACTGTGTCACCTGAAAATGTGATGATCGAGCATGGATCGTGTTGATATTGGCACGACATGCCAACTGGGAAATTGATATGAGCACGCCCCGTGTTCATCGGCACGATCTCGTGCTGTTCCCCGGTACTTCATTTATTCTATTTACATCGTATTTCACTTACTCACCACTTTGATGTTTAAATGATGTGCAGACCGTAGGTAGCTGCTTCTAGAGCGGATTTGTAGTGATCAGAGATATAGAGCGATGTAAGACTAAAGTCTGATTCCGGGGAGATTTGTATTTCAGTTTTTGAATTGTATATACTATGTATATATATAGTTTGCTTTTGCTTTTGCTTGTGTATATAAATATTTTGGGCCCAGGGGATTGTTTATAAAATAAAGTATTTATCTTTCTCTCTCCTAGATTATGTATTTATGAATTTTTAAAAGAAATTAGGGATTTATGGTTTTAAAATTTGAGCTCCACAAGATTTATGGTTTTTGAATGATATGTTATAGTTTGATTATTGTTTATATGACTTGTTAAATGCTTTTGAATTTTGTTAATGAGAACTAGTTGATTTTGTTGTTTTAAGTTTGGTTCAGTTTTCTTCTTGATTGGATGTTTAGGAATAAATTTAATTGTGCTTTGCGAGTAGATTATATTTTCCCAATGATAATGACTTATATGAGGTTGGGTTTGGGTTATTGTTGTTTAATGAGTTTAATTGATTAGTAGATTAATTATTTCTAACATTTCTTGCATTAATTGTAAACTTAGTTATTGGAATTGATTTGAAAGAAAATTTCTAGTAATGGAATTAGGATTATTAGATGTAATTGCTTTCGTTCTAAAAATAGAATTGAGAGTAATTACGAAGCAGTTTGAACACTTAATTAACATATATAATCAGGTGAATTAAATTAGTCAAATAAACTGAAGTTAAAACCTTAATATATGAAGTAATTGAATAACCAGACATAGGTTTCAGTTTTTATGTTTTATTAACTGATCTGTGATTCGAGAGGACACATAATAGGATTTAGTAATTCCTGCTTAGCAATTGAATCCATATTTGTTTGTTTTTTTTTTTCACAACAACCCTTAACCTATTCTAAGAACATAAATGGATTGATCATTTGATAGCTTTTAATTCATTGCATTTTATTCTTCATTTCTTGCTTTCTTTACCTTTCTAGTTTGTCATTTGTTTAGTGTAAATTTAGCTAATTAAAACTATCTTCAATTCGAGTGAACACTAAAGAATTAACAAACTTATGCATAATTATTTTCCTTTCTTAGGGTTCAATAACTGGGTTAGAATTTATTCTTCCTATATTATTTGATGTGTGCACTTGCACTAGATAGGCATTAGTTTTAGGCCACAACACTTTCCTATCTTCATCTTTGAATTCATCATAGCTTTTTCAAGGCTTATCATCTCTTCTAGGAATTTAGGCCTAAGCACAATCACCTAAAATATTTCTATATCAAAAGTTTAGATGAACAAAAACATGTCGTTTGACAACCCTAAATTTGTGCCATCAAAAAGTGGAGGCCTTAGGAAAGATTCATTTCACTTTAATAAAAAACCATTGCAACTATTTAACTCTCTATTGTTAAACCTTAAAAATGAATAGCAATTTTCCTGATACCAATTGTTAGTCCTAAGTATCACACACTAGAGGGAGGATGAATTGAGTTGCATGAAGAGAGAGTAAACTTTTTTGCCTGAAGTTCAATGAAGAAACATTTTCTAAATTAAAAAAAGCAAAGAGAGAACATAGAGATTTATAATGGTTCACCCAACTCTTATTTATGTCCATTATTAAAATCACACTTTTGGATTTTGATTAATGCCTTTCACAAATGATTTAACATGTACTTTTCTCCACAGGCTTAAGTGAGAACCATTTAAGTTCACTTTTTCAATAAGCTGAAGCAAGAACTTTTTACTTACATAAAAGTCTCACTGGTCAATTGCTGCTCACTCAAACTTTGCAAATTAAAGATATAATGTATGAGAGAATGATTACAAGATTAGTAAACAATATCAAACACTACGAATATGAAAAAAAAAGCGTTTCCCCTATAAGAAATAAGTATTTGTGCTTTAGACTTGTTGAAGCTTGTATGTGGGTTCTCTGTCCTCTTCTAGATGTTTTATAGATGTTTGTCTATGCTTCCAATCACTTCTAATTGTTCTTGCATGCTTAACTTCTTCCTTATGCGCGTAACATGTTAGATACATGCGTAATTCAGTTACCTGTTTGAACGATTCAAATCTTTTTGATCATTGGAATCATCTGTCTTTTTTATAGCGTCTTTGATTGTCATGTGAGTAGTATGTTTATTGAGGACATATGTGTTGCCTTTTGGATATTATGTGTGTGTAATATGAATATATCCATGATATTAATTTCTCAATCTAAACATCACATCTAAGAAAGAATATTAATGCAAATCATCTTAAACTCAAAAATAACAAATTCTAGAAGACTTGATTTATTTTTGAAAGATTATTTGGTTCTAGTCATACAATGCCTTTTTAAAGTGTGATTAGTCAATAGTGCCTTATCATGATTATAAGAATCTTTGAAGATCAATTTTTAAATATTTTTTGTAAGATTATCACTTTCTATGTAAGTGACAACGCATGATAAAGACTATTCACTTCATATCACATTATTTCTTTTTCTTTTGCTTTCATAAGTCGTGCTCCTGTAATTTAAAAAAAAAGCCAGCACCACGACATATTTAGAAAGCCAAATATGATTCATTGCAGTAAACAAGCACACAAGGTTCACTTGGTTGGGAGTAAGTGAGGAGAGAAAGTTAACCTTTCAGGAAGTAGATAAAAGTGTGTTGCTTGGTTATACATTTGAGCACATCTTTCCGAGAAGTGAAATCCTATATTTTTCTTATTCAAGAGAAATTACTTACCTATCAAATGAATGGAAGTAGTCATTTTTAATTCTTGAATTTTTTAATAAAATATCCGATTGGTTATTGATGAATACAATTATATAAATGTCAATTTTAATTTAAAAAAATTCAGTAAATGTTGTCTACTTTCCAAGAAGTATAATTTGAAACAAACATAACTTATTGTACTTTTTGAAAAGTTAATTCCCAATAAATTCAACTTCTTGGAAAATAAATTTCTTGACAAATGTGATGTTGTGAACCAAGGGAGGCCATAATATTTATAAGCTTTTGGATTGCTTCATATCATGCCCTCATTTATAGCTGAGACATTTTAGCTAAAAGAAAAGTGCAAAAGGATTAAGCAAATCAAGGTGAAATAAAAAAAAAATTAGCTTTTAAGAGAGAAAAAAAAGGTTTCTGCCATGTATACGGCGGATTAAGGCATTATATCTACATATAAAGCGGAATTATGCATATTCTATCCGTATAAGCGGCGGAATTAGTGACAAATGGAGACATGTCAAATGAATATGTCTAATTAAGACTGTTCCCTAACAACACTTTACATCAGCTTTTCTATGCGTTTATTCACAAAAATGCAGATTTTCCTATGAGCTAGTAAGTTCTCGAACAGAGGTTCTATCAATCTTAACAACATCACTGATGTCAGTAAATTCAGACAAGATTGCTCTGAACTCATCCCCACTCAGAGTTTCCTTCTCTAGTAACACATCCACTAGTTTATCAACGGCGTCCCTGTTCTTCATTATATGTTCTTTCGCGATGTTGTATGCTTTCTCAATTATCTTCCGGACTGAACCATCGATGTCTTCTGCAAGTTTCTCCGACATAGAATTTCTGGCAAGCATTCTTAATACCACATCACTGCTTTGTACCGACGGATCGGTCAGTGCCCACGGTCCAATTTCCGACATGCCAAACATTGTTACCATCTGTCTGGCAATTTGAGTGATTTGCTGAAGATCTCCTGCAGCACCTGTTGTGATTTCTGATGAACCAAAAATAATCTCCTCTGCTGCTCTTCCTCCAAGTCCTCCAACTATCTTGGCAAATAGTTGTTGCTTTGAGACGAGGGTTGGATCTTCACCTGGCAAAAACCATGTTAATCCACGAGCTTGACCTCTTGGGACTAGTGTGACTTTCTGAACTGGGTCATGACCTGGAGTTAAAGTCCTGCACATTCGAATGTATCGTTCAGCATCAGATTTTTGCAATAATCCAAGAAATTCATCGCATGAATGCTTAACTTAGGGTGGACTAGCTTACGCGCAAACAGCGTGCCCAACTTCATGGTATGCTACGAGGATCTTGTTCTTCCCATCTGTCATTTTTGTACCTTCCATGCCTGCAACAATTCTGTCAATTGAATCATCTACCTCCCTTAAAGTGATACTAGCTTTGCCTCTTCTACCAGCAAGAATTGCAGCTTCATTCATCAAGTTAGCTAAGTCTGCACCACTGAATCCTGGCGTCCTCATTGCAATAACACTAAGAGACACATCCTTGTCAAGCTTCTTATTGTTGCTATGCACCTTCAGTATTTCTTCTCTTCCTTTCACATCCGGCAGCGCTACTGAAACCTGAAAATCAAGGGAACAAACAATAGTTTCTGCCGAAATTCAGTAAAAGACTGAGCTTTATATTTGTTTAGTTGATTTAGGAGACTAATGTGCATACCTGTCTGTCAAACCTTCCAGGCCTAAGCAAAGCAGAATCAAGAATTTCCGGCCGGTTTGTTGCAGCAATAACAATAACTCCAGTGTTACCAGTGAAACCATCCATTTCAGTCAACAATTGGTTCAATGTTTGTTCCCTCTCATCATTGCCACCACCAATGCCAGTCCCTCTTTGCCTTCCCACAGCATCAATCTCATCAATGAAAACCAAACATGGTGAATTTGCTTTTGCATTGTTGAACAAATCCCTGACTCTTGATGCTCCAACACCAACGAACATTTCTATAAATTCTGAACCTGAAAGTGAAAAGAAAGGAACTCCTGCTTGTCCAGCAATCGCCTTGGCAAGCAAAGTTTTTCCTGTCCCTGGTGGCCCTACTAGAAGGACTCCTTTAGGAATTCTCGCACCAACTGCAGAGAATTTTTCAGGGGTTTTCAGGAACTCGACAATTTCTTGGAAATCTTGCTTTGCTTCATCAACTCCAGCAACATCATCAAATGTCACTCTGGTGCTAGGTTCCATTTGGAATTTTGCTTTGCTCCTGTGTATTTCAAACATATGTGCAACACATTAAATCATTGACTTGCATTAAAAACAGATTTATTGTCATGGTGAAATGCATGTTTCGGGCTATGCTTGTAACTAACAAATTTTACATGTTAGAAAGAAAGCGTACCTGCCAAGTCCGAATGGTAAGTTAGGACCACCGGGAGAATTAACAGAACTCCTTAACAAGAAAGTACCAAGAAGAAGCAATGGGAACGCCAAATTTCCCAACAAATCAAGCAAAGCAACACTCCAGTTGACTTCAGTTGGATGAGCAGCAAAATCTACATTTTTCTCTTTCATTTTCCTGAGCAATTCCTGAGGCAATCCCGGCAACTGAATCTTCACTCTTTGAATTTTTTCAAGTGCAGGATTGTATATTTCTGCTATTGCCACAGTTCCATTCTCAAATAAGTCTACTTTCTTAACGGCTCCTTGATCTAAGTACTCCAAGAATCTGGTGTAAGACATTCTGCTCGATGTTGATGCAGCAGGACTGTCTGGCTCTGCGTTTGCAGGCCTCGCCACTGACAAGCCTTGACTTACTAGGCCTATTGTGGATGCATTTATTAGGTTTCTTTTCGTAAATTTGACATCTTGTGCTGGTGATTGCTGTGTTTTATAAGATGGGTTGGTTTTAGAAGTGAGTTTTGGCATTTGTCTGTCTTTAGATATGTCTTGGTATTCGCATATTGGAGTATTGGGGAGAGACAGAGACATAACTGGAGACATGGTTGTGTGGCGTCTTAGGCTGGAGAATGTAATTCTTCTTGTTGGAGTGAATGAATGGAAAGTTGGGCTAATGGAGAGAGTGGAGGGTTGTTTATATAAGAAGAGGTGTAATTGAGATGGTTCTAGCAGTTGAGTTTTAGCCAAATTTATGTGAAGTATTTTGTTCGTGAATTGTCTAGAAAATGTAAGCTGAAAGGTGGCCGCGTGGTGTATTTTTACTTAAGAAAACTCAACTTGATGGCATGGATTGACTGAAACTGTGATTTTGTAGTCAGTCTTCATTTAACAACCATACACTTCGAGAAGGAAAGGGACGTTATTTGGATTTTCCCAATTCGGATGGCTCTAATAAACCACATATTACTTAAAAGGATTCTGCCACGTATATAGATAAGCCTTTTTTTTTTTTACAAAGTAATAACTTAAATTCTTAAGACATCCACAATAAAAATTTATTCCCTATTTTATGTCTAGATGATATATCTCTCCTTACTACAAAATAATTCATAAATATAAATCACTTTATAGTATATGAGTTGATTCTACTTATTTAATACGATATATATAATAACTAAAATATGTCTCATAATAAAATTTTATAAGAGATTTATTGATATAACAAAAATTTAATAAATAAAAATGAATAAAGTACTCACATAACATGTTTATAAATATTTTAAAGAAATTTATGAAAAAGGGTGCTCTTATATACAAAAGATTAGGCGGCATGCCTAAATTTGAAAGCAAGAACACCCACCAAAGACATGTACCCAATCTTCAACAAAAGCTAGGATCCATGCTAGCGGAAGAAAACCGTACATTAACAAGAACAATAGTTTCTTGCTTGTTTATTTCCTCTAATGGTAAGTGATGTCACATGAATTTGAAAATTCATTAAGTCTATTGATATGTCAAGATCGAATTTAAAATAAGTTTATTTAATATTCAAAAGATTAAATATAATTTTTATTCACATGTATAACATATATTTCTTAAAATATTTAAAATAAGTTAAAAAACTTATTTTAAAGGAATATATGTTATACATTTTAAATATTTTAAATATTTTAAGAAATATATGTTATACATGTGAATAAAAATTATATTTAATCTTTTGAATATTAAATATCAGCATGTTTAAATTTTAAAAAGATAATGAATCGTCTTATCAAATATCTTCATTAGTCTTTATAAATAAAGCTCTAGAGATCAATAAAAGGTACGTTCTTATTTGTCTACAAAAACACTAAAATTTTGTCAAATTGCTGACTTAAGCATCAAAGTCTTTGTGGGTAAAAAACTCATGTTCTTCTCTGTTTTGCTGAAAATCAAGATTTTTGCGAATGTTTGCGGAAAATCTTCCAAAGTATTTTAATCTCCTAAGAAATAGTGATGTCTAGATCCCAAACAGGTGGATATTTTGAAGAAGGAGATGCTTTGTAACCATGTCCAGTTATGGTTTCGGTTCCACACCGTGAATCGACTAGACTCCATCACATATTTTAGCACAAGAACCATAATTTCACATTGTTGATTTATTATGAGTAGAAGGATGATTGCTTTGTATTTATAATTTCATGAAAGTTACTTATTGTTATTTGTAATTTTTACCACAAGAATCATAATTTCATACTTTTACTTGACGACTAGTTTTCATACATGCAACCATCACTAGCCAGTTCTATTGGCTAAATTTGGAAAACTAAAAATGAAAGCATGCCTATGATTGGAATCAGATGCAAAGGCAATAAGTTGGAATGGCGAGAAGATGTTGGGACCTAGGAGTTGTAAGACTAATAAACTCCTCAGACATATCCAAGTCGGAGGGCGACATGTCATCTGGTAATTCCCAATCAAAACAATGCACAAGTTGTGCCACCATTAATCTCACCTGAGTCATCCCTAGCTGCATTCCAGGACATCTTCTACGTCCTGAACCGAATGGTAGGAGCCTAAAATCACGTCCTCTGATGCTTATATCATTTCCAACGAATCTCTCAGGAATGAACTTATTTGCATCTTCCCAAACACTCGAGCCTCTTCCCATTGTCCATGTATCCATTGCTTTATGAGGTAGCAGTAATGGTGCAACAGGATGAAGCCTGAAAGTTTCTTTGATTACCATATTTAGGTATTCTAAGCCCTCTAAGTCTGATTCCTCCACTATTCTATTCATTCCAACCTTCTCTTTTAACTCTTTTTGCACTTTGTCATTATTCTCCAGTGGATTAAAAGTTCAGAAAGTACCCATTCAACTGTTGTTGATGTGGTGTCCATTGAGACTACTAATAGTCGCGTGTATAACAGTAGATCTTTGGCTTTCGTTTGATTAATTTGTTCATTCCATATTTACTATTCATGTAATACTATTGAATATTTGATTATTTCAAAACTGCAAATGATGCAAGAAGGCTAGAGATTCATTTTGAACCTATTTGTTCAGTGTATACATTTTGTAATCTGTTTGTACACCAACATTTATGTTTTTCAAGGGCTTTTAACCTAAACAATGTCAATTAAAAAAATAATTACTTTTTAGGGTTATTGTAAAAATATTTACAGGAAAGGGGTAATTTTGGCTTACACCAAAAATCAAATTTGCGGACAAATTGACTCAATGTATGTCACTGAAAAGCCGACAATTGACTGGTCATAACCAAGAAACAATCTTGCGGACTAACTGTGAAGTTTGACATAATTTGCCTTGTCCAAAATCGAAAGTTGCGGACTAACTGAACTACTGATGTGATTTGACTTGTCCAAAAAGTAAAATTGCGGACAACGTGTAACATAATTGCACCATCACATGCAAATATTTCGACAAGTTTTGTTTGTATATGCTTGTCCGCAAGATTCATTCCCGGAGAAGGGGAATCTTGTCAGGTTGTCCGCAAGATTCATTCTCGGTGAATGGGGAATCTTGTCAGGTTGTCTAAGTGTGAATCTTGCGGACAATCTGTGACATTTTGTCCTATCCGGCTCACATTTGTGTATAAAGCAGCTCATCCAGCAGAAGATTCATTTAGAAAAAAAGAAGTAGCATTTCAAGCATAACACTTCCTCCTAGTGCTACAGGTTGCATTGTTTTCCTTTCAAACATAACATTTCAATGTTGAAAGTTAAGTCAGTGTGTTAAGGTTTGCCTTCTTTTGTTCTTTAACTTCAGTGTTCTTATTAAAATCATATTTTGTTCTTTAATCTCAGCCTTCTTATTAAAATCATATTTATTTTTATCTTTAAAAGTGAATATATTAATAGAAATTTTGAGGTAAATATTTATATTATTTTTTTGTATTTTTTACTTATGTGAACATAATATATGCATGGTTGTAGGAAAATTGTGGGAGCTTTCTAAGTTGCTATTTTGGAGGCAAAACTCAAATATATCAAGGTTGTTATTACATTGATACTTTATGTGAAAAAAATTTTGAGGTTAGTAGTATTTATTTCAAATAATGCAAGTTTTATTATTTATATAGTTGATATAAATTATTTTTGTATGCAAGTAAAAATTGTAGATATTTTCTAGAACAAAATATTTATTTTTAGTATAATGTAAATGTAAAATAAAATTTAAGATGAATAATTTAAAATTAATTTATAATTACAAAGTTATTATGACATTCAGAAATAATAAAATATGTTGGAAAAGTAGCAGAAAAAATACATTCTGTAAAAATAATTTACTTGTGTTAATAAATAGATGACAAAATAACTAGCACTATTTTACGGAGGTTACATTGTGAATGGAGAGACCGGTGTTTGCTTTGTTGGTGGAAATTCAACCATTGTTCAATTAATCGAAGAAGTGCAGTATCACCATGTGTTACGTAGCATTATCAAGAATGCGGTTGATGAGAATGCAAGAATAACTGGAATTACATTTAGAAATCCTATGGTTGATGAAAATGGTAACCTTTGGTTTGAACTGAATGAGATTGAAGAATATAGTAATGTTAGTAACATGTATAGAATGATGAGACATTTTCCATGGGTGTCATTCATTGAATTGTTTGTGGAGTATGATGCGTTAGATGTAGTGCCATCTCAAACGTTTGTTGGACAGTTGTCCAATAGTGCTTAATATGAAAGGGAGTAGTTGTAGCGAGTTGCTGCGTTCGATGGGTAACATGATTTTGTCCAATTATGTGTAGGGCGATGAAAAATGGATTCTCAATTGATGTCCAATTATGTGAAGGCACTAGTTAAAAAACAACTGAATATCCAGATTGCTGCTTTGCAAAATTAGTTGATGGAGCATTTTAGTGTTGAGCCTTCTTTTAGAACCGTGTGGTTAGCAAAATATAAGGCTATCAAAAATCAATTTGGAGACTGGGACGAGAGCTTCAATAATTTTTTCTCATTCTTGTATGCATCAACCTCTTTCAATGAGGGTTATGTTTGGGATATAAAAAACGATGAAACTTTGATGAATAATCAGGTACTTCTAAATGTTCGTACTTTCTGAAGAATGTTATGCTCTTACAAGCCTTGCATAGAAGCGTTCAAACATTGCAGGCCTGTATTATGCATTCCGAGCAAAGCATTCTGAGACCTCCACTCAACTTAGAAACTCAACATGATGTCGATTTACGAAGTCGACAACATACATGGCATTTGTTACATGTCGAGTGGATTGCTTTGTGGGACCAACGCCAACAATATATTCTACAAACGCCACACGACCCTTCCACGCTTCATTTCCATAGTGAATACATGAAGTACTATTGTAGAGTCACTCGACGTTGGATCGGGATACATGGAGCATCT